>JAODKM010000040.1:4565679-4581793 GCA_026780845.1 Petrocephalus sullivani
GGGGAATGCAAGAGAGTCCCACTGCCTTGTTCTTCAGGGGAGTTGTTAGCTCAGCAGCGACCTTGGCCAAGGCCAGTGCTGATTACGGGGCAGCCAAAGGCAGATAGATAGGGTTGTTTGGGTTTTCGGGCGGGAAGCTGTAATTTTTCAGCTCCTCTAATGTCCACGCTGGTCTCCGCCATCCAATCCTTGCAAAGCCGTGAGCTGCTCCTTGATGTTATCCACTTCGTGATCCGATAATCCAGGGCAATGCCTAATCCAATCAGCATCATACCTGTAATCATGGTTCCGAATAGGTAAATATCTTCCGTGTCCTCCATGGAAAGAGCTGCCAGACACACGACCCTCCACTTCTCCCATCCGTCCATCGTGTAGCCAGCAGCGTACGTTCCTGCAGGACATTCAGGTTCCCCCGAACCTGCGCTTCTCGTCGAGAAAATGGTGTCAATTTCGTTGAGAGACCAGGTGATCAAATCCATGAATTTAAGTTGGAAGAGCAGGGCTGATATCTTGATATCTTGTGTCCTGCTGGAATCATACTCGTTATCTGCTCAGGGTCAGTCATGTGCAGGTGGTGTGAAACAGAGATGAAATAAAAGCTTGGATAATGTGCAAGGGTGTGTTGTTGTAAATCATTGTTCCTACATTGTGGCTGTAACATTGCTTTGCATCTGTGTTTTCCCCCTTAGTTCTCTCTTAGGAAGGCCACCCCTGGTCGAGTGGTTCATATCTGTAACTTGCCAGAGGGCAGCTGCACAGAAAATGATGTCATCAACCTGGGTCTACCATTCGGCAAAGTTACCAATTACATCCTCATGCGATCCACTCACCAGGTAGTTTTCACTCGTCTCATAGCATCACAGACTAGTTTTAGACAGAGGCAGATAGTTCAGGTCCAGAAAGTAAAAACCCAGACCAAGATTTTGCATTTACCAACAAGTTGAGTATAAAGAGTCACAGTCACAGAGTACTCATCTGGTTGGTTGAAACAAAACCATGGTCTGGATTTTTACTTTCTGAACCTGAACTATCCACCACTGGTTTTGAACTATGTGTCTTTGTTAATACTAACTTGTAGAATTACCTTTGTTTATGTTACAAAATCAAATGGTAAGGAAATAGTTATCCATTTGGACTAGTTATGTTGTACTACATCATTTGATATGATTCTTTGAAGTATTATATGAGATTTTATTCATTTGTGAAAGCTTTATGAATACTGTGTCCTCATATCAGAACATGAGTACCAAAACTGATTTGCATATTATATTTCACAACAGGCCTTTCTGGAAATGGCCTACATTGAGGCTGCACAGGCGATGGTGAAGTACTACCAGCTGCAGCCAGCAATGATCAACGAGCAGAAGCTTCTCATCCGAATGTCAAAGCGATACAAGGAGCTGCAGCTGAAAGTGAGCTCAGTGTGGCACGGCGCGCCATTCAGCTGTGACTTTCATTTCAGGCAGGATTCACAATCTCAGCGGGTTTAATGGCTTGCTTTCCAGAAACCAGGGAAGGATGTGGAATCCATTATCCAGGATATTCATTCTCAGAGGGAACGAGATGAGATGCAGCAGATTGACCGGTAAGAATAAAAATTACTGTAGCATTTTCTACCAGAAAATGTGATTTAATCATTCTTCTTCACTGTCATTTAATTTTTTTTTTCTTTTCTCCAGAAAAAAAAAATTGATTTATTCATGGGTTTTCTGTTTGCAGAATGTACAACTTTTTTTTAATACCACTTGTTAGTGAAATGCCCAAGAGTATTCTATAACAATCTTAGAACAATCTGGCGTCTCTCATGTGCCCGAATTATTGCTTTAAGTTTGTGCTGCGGTTTACATTCCATATGTAGGCAGGCTGCTGTTAATAACATGATGAGGCACTAAGAGCCGCCTGACAGTGATCGATACCTCGGGATCAGTGTCCCACAGCACGGGGCATTCCCTCCGTCAGCAGGATGTATCTTTGCTTAAATGTGTTGACAACTAGCATTGCAATTGTTAAATGCAGTGCGCTGTCCGCATCAGGCTGTAATGTGCCACCCGGTATCCCCCCAGTTACCCCGCAGAGCGCGGCAGGTCGCGCAGTCCCGTCAGCCGCTCCCTCAGCCCGCGCTCCCACAGCCCCAGCTTCACCTCGTGCAGCTCGGCACACAGCCCGCCGGGCGCAGCCTGCCGCGCGGACTGGAGCAGCGGCCTGGGCCCCCGGCGGGGCTCCTGGGACTGGTCGTTGCACGTGGCGCGGGAGGACGAGCGCGAGGAGGCCTGCTGGAGAAACGGTGACGACGATAGGCCCAATGGCAGGATGTGCGACAGGAGGAAGCCCTACCTCAAGCTGACAGACAGGATGAGCCCCAGGTCGGCAGAGGAGTGGGCTGACGGCTTAAGGGGGGGCAGAGACCGGTACCCCAGGGGAAGCCCTCAAGGCATGCCCTTCTCATCATACAGAAGCAAGGAAGAGGACTTTTATAAGAAGGAGCTAGCTTATAAGCCAGATAAGCTCCAACGGGTGCCCTACCCACGCCACGAAGCGAAGTCAAAAAGAAAAGACTGCGCGGAGCATTACAGGTCGCGACACGTGGAGGGGGAGCTGCTGGACGATCCGCCGGCCCCACGGGTACCGGAGGAGAGGAGACCAGCGTCGCCGGCGAAGGGAAGGAACAAGAAGGCTCATCACAAGCAGGACGTGAGAGGCGAGGGCAGGGAGTCAGAAAGCCAAGTACGCACTTGGACCTTATTACAATGTATCATATGCAGAATACGTATCAGTAATAAATGTCATCAGATTTTAATATGCGTAATACAAACAAACATGGCAGTCTTAGTATGGTATTACGTCTACAGTGGTACAGAGTTGCTGATGTTCATATGAAATGACTTGGGTTTCTAAATAAACACCGGGTATGACATTAATGACAGACCCCTTTCAGGAAGAGACGCAGCAAAAGGATGCAGCCGGAACGTCGCCTCGCCCCACAAGCGAACGGGGCAAAGAGAGCGAGGTGCCCCACTTCGCACAGTGCCCCCTACACCCCTTTATGTACAATGGCCAGTGAAATGACAGCGTGCTGTCCTTAAACAATAACCCTACAACAGTGTGTTCTGGCATTGTGAACTTTGTATTTACCCCCTGTGGTTTTATCGTCAGTAGGGGATGGTGTCCTGTAAGCAAGCTCTATTTCATAATTTGCACAAGGGTACCTGAATATTAGACACCTGAAATAATCAATTCAGTGACCATTGTAAATGTCATACCTAGAATGTATGTGAATGTTGTCTTGTATTCCTCTTTGGTAATATCTCTTATGACATGGAACATCGTTATTAATTCACAGCCTTTGGCCACCAAACAATTAGGCTTGCTTGCACACCTTATTCTCTTGCTTGCTCTTGGTTATAAGCCGATGTAGCAGATTTACACAGCCGGATATTTTATTGAGGCATCCGCTTCAGTTCTTTGCTGAGAGATGCTCTCTCTCCTGGAAGCGTCAGCATGTGACTCCCAACACTATGTACGCCCCAGGTGGAGCAGTGGGAGAGTGGAGATGAGGAGAAGGAGGAAGAGGAATCCTGGTACCCCAGGAACATGGAGGAGCTGGTGACCGTCGATGAGGTGGGTGAAGAAGAAGACGACGGCATGGTGGAACCCGATCTCCCGGACCTTCAGGAGGAGGTTAAGGTCGACTCGGAAACGTCTCACTGCACCTCTGAGAGTCCCGAGAAAGGAAGAGTCCCAAACAAAACGACTCAGGAGGGTGGGACGGCGCTGTCACAGGAAATTACAGGGACGTCGCCGTCCGACGCCAACACAGCCACCAAAGAGACTCCCCCCGACTCGGGGGCTGCGGGGCAGTCTGCCGCAGGACCCAGCCAGGAGCTCCAGGTAGCCTTCGAAGAGACGTGCACCTGCACGGACGCAGATGTCCCCGTGGTCCAACCTCTCAAGGACAGCCCTGCAGGTGCCCAGGGCGGGAGTGAGGCCAGCCAGCCTGTGCACATGCCCAGCGGCAGGGCAGCAGAGACACCGACGTCTCTTACCATGGAGACAAACGGCCAGGCTCCACGCAAGGATGACACACCAGGAGGGAAGCCCCAGAAGGGTATTCATAGAGAAAACAACATTATTGAAATTATTATTATATTTTTGCTTTCCACATTCATTTTACATTTTTATGTTACATTTCCTGTGTTTGACATAAGTGCATCCCTTCAAAATAATAAAATTTCAGAGTCGCCAAACCTATCCCAAAGCCTAACAGATGACGGAGTGAAATCAGTGCCGCTGGCAACCTGGGAGCGTGACAAGGTTTTGGGCGAGCACAGCATCCCGTTGGGTGAGCACAGCATCTCGTTGGGCGAGCACAGCATACCATTGGGTGAGCACAGCATCCTGTTGGGTGAGCACATCATTACGTTGGGCGAGCACAGCATCACGTTGGGTGAGCACAGCATCCGTTGGGTGATCACAGCATTACGTTGGGCGAGCACAGCATTACGTTGGGCGAGCACAGCATCCCGTTAGGTGAGCACAGCATCCCGTTGGGCGAGCACAGCATCCCGTTAGGTGAGCACAGCATCCCGTTGGGTGAGCACAGCATCTCGTTGGGCGAGCACAGCATCCCGTTGGGTGGGCACACCGCAGTTTAGCGCCTGCTCAGCCCGGCTGGTGGGATCAGCAGCGCTGGAAAGTCGCCGCGTTACGTAAAGGCTGATTTACAGGACCGTAGCGAGGACAGTAGCACAGCTGGCCTTCCCCAGGGAATTGTCTGCCTATTTTTGCCACATGGTTTCAGAGCCTCTGGTGTCATTGAGAAGGTTGTACATTTTAAAGTCACCTGTTTTCACTTGCGTGTCAGGCATACATTTGCAACTGACCGATGCCTGGTCATGACATTAACTTTCAACATGAAGATGTGCTGCTTTCACTTGCAGTTTCACACACCACCTCAGATAATGTATATTATGCAGATAAAACAGTTTCCCTGGAATTGCCAACAATATCAGAGAAACCATGGTAGGATTAGAAGTGAAGAAGTCGCAAAGTAGAAGTAAGAGGAAGCAAAGTACGTTCTGGTGTAACAGACCAGATACAATGAAGTAGACATTTTGGGCTCATCTGGATTTGAATCCAGGAGCAAGAGTCATACCCCTCGACCATTGGCTGTGGTTTTTCCCTTCCCTGCCAATCAGGAATCAGGAGCCACTTTTGTACAGTTCCAAGGTCTGTCTTTATTGCATCCACATAGGTTATATCCAACGCTGCACACTCCGCAGAAGTGTGATTAATGCCGATTCACACTGTGTCTTATACATTTTTTTATCTTTTAACAGTCAGTCATCGCAGGGGGCTGTCCTAAGCATCTTGATGAGTCACCGCCATTATAGTCTTCCTCATGGCTCTCAGTATTTCCCGCCCCTGGTTTATAGGCAGCCAATCACTTTTTTTATTGTTTAGTCACGCTGAAAAACATAACTGTGGCGAAATTTTATTGTTATAATTTTGGCCACCACTGTATATGTATATATATATAGGTGTATATATGTGTGTGTGTGTGTGTGTGTGTGGTGGCCAGAATTATAACACTTGCCTCGAACACTTGGCATATTTAAAAAGTTTCAGTTGTTTTTGTTCAATTGGCCATTAAAATACCCATAAAACAAATGAAACATCTACAAAGTGATCATTATGCTCTATAAACGATAGAATAAAGCCTCCGTAAGGAGAATCACTGTGCTAAGTTCGGACCACAACCCCATCAAGCACATTTGTGACGAGTTGGAAGATAAACTGGACAGATCAATTGTACATTTAAAAGAAAGCCTTTGGCTTGAGTTGCAGAAGGCATGGGATACCATTAGTGCTGAAGTTCTCAGGAAATATACTGACACTATGCCAGAGAGATGTGCTGCTGTAATTGCTGCGGAAGGTGGACATACCAAATATTAAAGTTAAAAGTGGATAAAAACAGTAGGTCTCGCTTCATCTGATATTTGTTGTGTTCTGATAATTTTGGCTACCACTGTATATATTTCTGCAGTGATAGGGCTTAGCAGGTTCTGCTGGCTACACACTACTTAGCTACACAGCTGATTATATTTTTTTGGCCTTCAACATAGTGACAAGCTACAGAGCTTCTTGGGACACATTGGCCTGCATTCTGTTACAGTTTTCAAGGGTACCTTTTCTACGGGTTACATTATCTTCTGCAGGTTAGCAGTTATGCAGTTTTATATTCCATATAATATTCCACATCAACCCACATCTTCTAGGGAGTTTAAGTTCATTTTGCAATTGTTTAAAATGACTTGGCACATCTGTTTTTAAAACGTGCGTTTTGAGTGCCAAGTCACAATGCAAGCTGTGGCATGTTGTGAATGATGTCGGTTAATAAGTCAGGCCTCTTCTCAGGGGTGGAATTCGTCGTGCCCCGCAGTGGCTTTTACTGCAAGCTCTGTGACCTGTTCTATACGAGTGAGCAGACTGCCAGATCATCGCACTGCAGGAGCACCGTGCACTACAGGAACCTGCAGGTGGGAGCATGCGGGCTGTCCATCGCAGCCGCAGCGCTTTGACTTTTCTGGGGGTTTCTGAAGGGCTGCCGCTGAGATCGGATTCCTTTAAAGGCATATTGGTGTTAGGTTAGAGTGAGGGTGCTTGGTGAGTTAGTGAGCTTCATGCTTTAGCAGACAGAAAGGCCGGTTCCCCCCGTCTTTGTCCATGTGCTAATCTTGCATTGTTAAAGATCTGAGGTTGCTGAAGTGCTCATTGCATAGCTACTGCTGTTATTGACTGGCTGCCAATTTCACACTGACCTCGTGCACTTCACAAAGCTTCTGTGTTTTATTTAAACACGACACAACCCCTTTGTTGCAGAATTGGGGCTTGATAAGTTTTTAGAACATTCTGGCTTGTACTTTGCATCTGTTCTGTCCTTTGTTTTTATAGACATTGTCTGGAGCCAGTTCAAGGTAGTGAAATAGCTTTCGGCTTGACGCGATGTGCTGGAGTTAGATAAATGTGGAACTTTTATTAGTTATGACATAAAAGCTTATCACCATTGTTATGCCAACAGAAAAAAAATCATCCCAGTTATGTCAACACTTGTTACTCTGTTAAAACAAAGCACAAGATGGAGAGGTCACTCACTAACCTGTTAGCTAAACTTGGCTGCCAGCTATTACCTGCTGGACAAGAGTCAGAATATTATCTGATTGTGCCATGGGGTCCAGGGGACAAAAATTATGTTGTCCCTGGAAGGACCTGGTCCAGCTTTTAGCCACTGAGAGGTTACTGGCTGTTACTTTGACCTTGGGGAATGTTGGGGAAAGTTCAGGTCCAGAAAGTACAAATCCAGACCAAGATTTTGTTTCAACCAGCCGGTTGAGTACTCTATGATTGTGACTCTTTATACTCAACTTGTTGGTTGAAACAAAATCCTGATCTGGATTTGTACTTTCTTAACCCAAACTTCCCACCTCTGTTTCCCTTCTTTGACATAGCCACCCCACACCCACGGGGAGCCAGATTGCAGTTCAGCAGCCTCTGCTGACCCTCCTGTCCTCCTGACCATGTGACAGGCAGAGCTTGAGTATTTTACCCACTGAGCCGTATTAAGTTGCCCTCTACTATCCAAGCAGTGTTACGCTCCCACTGCCCGGGCCTCCAGCACCCCCCCTCACCCGGTTCAGTCCTGGCACAGCTGAAACCCTGGGGGCGAGGTCCGCTCCGCATCTCATGGGTGGCATTCCCAGGCAAAATGCTCAAAAACAGATGTGCTGTCCATCAGACTGGGCCAGGCCTTGTTACAGAACACCATGTTCCTTCATACAGCCCCTTGTTCTGGGTCAGAGCCCCATAATCCCGGAATGAGAGCATCCACGGATTGTTTCACGCATAAAGAGATTACTGAGAAACAGTCTGCTTAAGTTAGCATGATGAAGGGGAGACCAGTTCGCTCTTTGCTTTCAACAAATGGCAGTTTAATTTCCCCATTTTGATTCTGCACTTGACAGAAGAAGCACGCCTCTGAATTTGTATTCACAGCTTACTCATCATGCATAAATCATTCTAAACTGCCTGGTGTTTTCTGCTTTTTTTTTTTACAGAAATATCTGTCTCAGCTAGCTGAGGAGAGCTTACAGAGCACGAACGAGAGCCCACCCTAAGCCCAGCAGACATGTCGTGGGGAGCCAGGCCCTGCCAGCGAAACCAGTCACAGAACACGCTAAGCTGTAACTGGATGTCAGCGGGACATGCCGAAGGAGTTGAGGCTCTGCTCAGACCTCACATCTGCGTGCTCAGTCTTAATTGAATAAGACTGGCCAGTGCACAAGAGTGACCCATTCACCAGTGGTGGGTGGTCAGCCCAAACCTCAACATACTGTACGTTCTGTACTTGCAGATGGTACTGCAGATTAACTTTAATCTGTTAACCCAAAATCCCAATACACAGTTTCTCCAAATCATCAAAACATATCTTAAATCTGCGAAAGTCCAAGAATTTATAGGCGGTCCCTACGTGGAGTGACTCATACCAAGTGCCTAAAGAAAAAGCAGCCTATTGGCTGAAGGAAGCCTGCCACTTTCAGGGTCTCTTAGCTAGTCTGCAAAGCAATGGGGGGATTATCTGGGCCCTCGGTGGCACTACATGTAAATCTACCATTACTTTTTCGCTTTGTGTGTACATGGCGTGCGATGGATTTTATGAGGTGTGTCTTCTGCTGTGGTCATCCGCCTTCTTTCACAGAAGGAGTCGCTGTGAAGGGCATCAGGCTGCACAGAAATGAGACTGAACTGAAATTAAATCTGCTTTTTCAGAATTTCAGATTTTGCACAGCAAAGTGTAGCCTGTTTTCTGTCAGTTTTATTGTTGTAATAGTTTTGCAGATGTTTGATCAGACCAGTGGTGCAAAAATACTACTGTTGAGGTTCTTTTATAATTTGCAGAATGTATGTGAATTGTATTTATTATTTATAAATTTGTTCAATAGGAATATCATTTTGAAGGGAACGTTCTTAACATTTCTGTGCCATAAATATGGAGCAAAACCTGCTAAGATTTGGTTCAGACAAGGTGCTCATGTAAGAAATGTTTAGCACGCTGCCATTATGCTTTGTAGTCTTCAGTGACGCTGATGTTTGTTCCATTAAATGGGTCACCCACGGCTCATAGATGGAGCAAATTCAGTCTGTCCAGGAATAGCCCACACCACGCTGCAGGGCGCAAACCCTTTCCCTCTTGGCAGTGAAGTAAATGCCAAATATCAGGGGAATCGACCCGAGGCAACCCAGTGGGAAACAAGCAGGTGTCAGTGTGACATTCAAACCATGTCTGACTGTTTCAGTTTCCTGTTGTTTCACAGGTACCAAGTGCTCATTTATTCACTGCTAGTATACCTTGTGTATGTGTGCGAATGGCCAGTGTATCACAGATTAAACAGGTCTGTGTCTCTGCTCCACATCAGGCTGTACACCTCAGTTTCACTTCAGCTGGTGTCTGCCATGTTGTATGCGTACAAGCTTTTAGAATGCAGTGGTGCATTTTGGGTACTGAGCAGAATGTAACAACGAACAATGCCGCACATTTTATTTTCCAGAATTATCAAGAAAAACTAACCAAAAGATCAGACACAAGGCAAGGTGATAAGTTCATTTTTAGTTTTACCCGAGCTATGTCGCAATATGTTTTTGATGTATCCATATTGTGAATAATGAAACAAGAAATTCAATCATTACCAGGTCAGAGATTTATGAAATGCTGACAGCATAGCTTTGATAAAATGCTGTGACTGGAGACATACTTGAACTGGACCATGTTTGTAATTTAAATTTTTAAAAAAGTGAAATTATTTGCGTGATGGAAAGAGATTAACTGAATTTTAACATCTATCTGTTTTATATACTGTGAAAACTGTTGCACCCATGATTATGTGGGTTGTAATTTAATTGCTGAATATTGAGACATTCTTAAATAAAAGTTGAATAAACTATTTAAGAGTAAACATGAACTTGTCCTTTTCTATGCTACAGAGGAATATAAAACATTCACAAAGGAAATATATTTGTCTTACATTTATTTCTTTAGCAAACAAATTTGTCTAAAGCAACATAGAAATAAGGCAGATAATTCATACAATACAATATTTAAAGGGCTATTCAAATAACATCCAGAGATCCATGTAGCAGCAGCTATTAGAGCTAAAAGTGCGGGGGGGACTTCGTGGAACCATGTCAACGCCACAGTCAACAAGTACAGAAAGCCTGAAATGACATAGGACGAATCTTAAGATGTTTCTGTCATGAGCGACTTGACAGATCTGCTTTCGTGCGGCAGAAATGCAGGGCTCGTCCGGGATTTGAACCCGGGACCTCTCGCACCCGAAGCGAGAATCATACCCCTAGACCAACGAGCCACGGCCAAAGTCAAGAAATGATAGAAAATGCCCTTTCTGATTGGTTGATCTGTTACTCTCATTTCAATCCTTGTCAGCTGTTTTATTAGTCTAAAGTAAAGCCCATTCCTTCGCTGACGTTCCCATTGTTGAGCGCCTTGACTAAGAATCTGTCACATTATAATGTCGCCATTACACCCCATTACAGGGACGATAATAATACACGGAGAGTGGAAAGCAGCATACCTGACTACGGCCCAAACTGCAGTACAGTGTGGGTCTAATCTTTTCAATCAGCGAAATGATCTTGGCCACCGCACTCACCTCTTCAGTGACAGATTCGTCGTTCATTGCGTTCGCCATCCGCGTTCGCCACCTACTGGTAGACGCAAGTACGGCAGGCTGCATATAATTAAGCTCAGGCTGCATATTATTTGATTTACCTCAAATGTTAATCAATTTAATGTGCACCCTTGAATCGAAAAGTAGTCGGGAGTATCTGTGAAATGATCCAGTCAATGAACAAATTCATATGAATGGATTCACTGAAGAGAATGCCGATTTCCATCTCTGCCGCAGGAAAATGGCCCCTTAAGCACGGACATCCGCTAGTGGCATACATAGAGATCATCTTGCTTATTTGTTTATTTGCCCTTATGTTCTGCTTGTGTCCTCTTTTCTTTATCACTAGAACTTTGCAATGTCTTCATTTCATGATTTACAAGAGTTGGGTTCCCTTAAGATTAAACGTAGGACAATGATGTCGGATGCTGTTTTGGAATGCTGATAATACCTGATTTGCAAAGTAATGAAAAGATTCTGATTCAGTTCATACCAATGAATGAATTCAGTAAATACTGTATTAAATAATTAAGGATCGTGAGGAAAGTATTTATAGTCAATCCAGCATTATAAGACTATACATTCGATGGCTACATTCGTTTTGCATTTTGATTGGCTTATTGAAAATGATGCTGAATGTCACCGCACACGGAAAATGAATATACACATTAGCCTATATCTCAGAGCGGGGACTGACGTGAATATTGGCTAGCATTCCGATATAATATCCGGTTTCTGGGGGGGAAAAAATCACCAGTTAAAAGGCAAATTTTCAGCATCCGAATTAGCTAGTCAGATCTGTATTTGCAAATACTTTTGAGTGGCGTTCAGAGGTCATTTGGCTAGCCTGCAACTAATTCTATGTTTTAATACATGGCTTTTTTTAAGGACCGCAAGCATTCACACTGCGGATTTTCTCCATAGCGCTTGCCATTACGTAATGTTGCAGTTACACGACCTCCAACATAGGTGGCAGAACTTCTCACATCGCAATACGTCTCCCGTACAATAAATAGAAACGTATGCGGTCTCGCCCATTGGCTTCTCTGCTCATCCGCCTCCAGACGTTCGACCAATCAGAAATGCCGTCGGTGGGGCCATGTGACAGTGTTGCTGGGCAGAGAATACAAAAACAACAACTGCGACCCTTTAACTCGCAGTTTGCACTAGAAGTTATCAGGTTGGTGGTTTCCGTGTTGGATTGATCAAAAGGTAGTTTATTTACGCATCTTTAAAACGAACGGGTTTTACGTGTTTAAGTGCATTAAAATAGCGCTAAACATTGTTTTATCTGTACATACTGATGAATAATATGGTTCTGGGTTGCAATATCGATCGCAGATTGCAGGCTAACTTTAGCTATGAAACTGGCTTTTGATTAGTTAAATGGCTAACATGCTAGCGATCGAAGTTTGTGCATTTATTATTTAGTGTCCACGTTATTAACACGCGTTTTCCGAGCTGTAAATATACATATAGTTTTTTTCTCTCCAAATACTTTTGTGCATACAGTGCACACAGTAAGCGTTCTGCCTGGCCGTATTTAAAAATAGAAATTCAAATAAGTAGTATATAGGGGGGCGGGAGCCTGCTTTGGCATGCACGGGCATGTTCATGAAGTTCTACCTCTGCCGGCACCGACCCGGTTTCATTTGGATGGAAGTTTAACAACAATCTCCTGATATTCTACTTTGTGTTTGATAGGTCACGGGATTTTTTTAAAATTTTCTACATTGCACGCTTTTCTCAGCCGAATAAAACAATCCAAAACCATGGCAACCGAATGCGAGGCATGGCTTAACTCTAACCCCGTGGGTAAGTTAACAGATGAGCCGCGGTTTTGTTTTAATTTACTAATGTCTGCGAGGTGCGCCACTGCACATGGTGTCTGAAATTCAGGAACACATGCCTACCTAAGGACGTGAGGGGACACGGAGGCTTGGGGTAGACAGGAACGTATTACCTGTAAGGAAAGGGATGCGATGGTACCTTCCTGAAAAGAAAAAGAAATGGACAGTCCCGTTGATCTGAAACTTTTCCATCTGCTTTTCCCCCACCCATTTTGTAAAGTTAATTTTTTCAAAATCCGTAGAAGGTCTGTCCTGAAAACCTGAAAAAAATTATAATGTATTTTGTCATTGTTAATATCTTTTATCATTTATTACATTTTAGTGCTTTTTGGAACATTTCAGAACACCAAGGAACATCCTTGTAGTTTCTTGAAGATTCTAGTAGAACCTTCGACCAAATCTCAGTGGTGTTTTGTTTAGGAAAGTAGAGAACAGTTTCACTGATAGTGTCACTTTATATAGAAACATTAGAAATCTAAACAAAACTTTTATATAAAAAAAATTGTAGCAAGGTGTTATTTGAACTTTATAAAAGGCTAGTCAAGTCATTTCACTGTTTGGTTGTGTGGTTTCAGTATAGTTCTCCCTGTCTTTATTGCTAATCGGCTGGTCTATGAATTATCATTCTTTAGGGGAAATGTCAGATTTTTAACTGCTCATGTAAAATTGTGGGGTTCTGTTTCATTCTGGACCCCCCCCCCCCACCCACACACACACACACACACACACAGAGGCAGACAATTTGAGTGACTCCTTCCTGTCTGGGGACGAGGAGAAGGGGGGACCCCGGCCTGTGAACAATGAGGTCAATGGCAACTGGATCTCTGTGCCCACCGTCCATGAGGCCAGGGTGAAAGCTAAGGCCAAGCGGAGACTGAGGAAGAACTCGTCCAGGGACTCAGGCCGGGGCGACTCCCTGAGTGACAATGGCGATGGCGTCCGTGGCCTCCAGGTCCCCCCCACCAGCCCTAAGAGCAAGCTGCTGGACAGGAAGTCTCGACTGGGCAAAGGGAGGGGCCTGCCAAAAAAGGGTATGTTGGAAAGGCTTTAGGCTCCGCCTCCTGTCAAATTAAGCTCAGTTATTGGTTAATACGGTGCTTAACATGGGACTCCACTTAAATTCTGTCAGATCAGCAGCGTGGTGCTGGAGTTCAGGAGATATTCCCCACCCCCAGATTGTCAGGGATGCCTGTTATTTGTATATACGTGATCCAGGTGATCTGGGACTGTTGCTAAGTGAGATTAATGATGCAGATGGGCTCTGAATGGAGGTTGAGCCCTACATGTGGATCAGTTTCAACCTCTATAGTGCATATTACTGTGTGAAGAGTAACCAATGCGTCTTAATAAACAACTGCCTGATTGTTACCCTGTTTGCAAAAAATTTGGGACGTTGTGTTAATGCAATGATTTATAAATCGTATGAACCAATATTTAACAGAAACGAAGGGTAAAAGATTTTCTTGTTGTATGACAAATATATGCACAATTAAAATTTGCCAGTAATGCATTTAAAAAAAGTTGGGACAGGGGCATGTTTACTGTTGTGTTGCCTCGCCTCTTCGTTTGACATTCTGTCAACATCTGGGAACTGAGGAGACCAGCTGCTGGGGTTTTCAAAGTGAAATGTTGTCCCATTCTTGCCTGATGTAGGATTTCCACTTCTCAACGGTTCAGGGTCTCCTTTGTTGTAGTTTTCTTTTCATGATGCCACAAATATTTTCTATGGATGACAGGTCTGGACTGCAGGCAGGTCCAGTCTAGCACCCAGACTCCTCTGCTACGGAGCCGTGCTTAATGTGTAGAATGCATTTTCTTGCTGAAATATTCAAGGCCTTCTCTGAAAAAGACATCATCTGGGTGGCAGCATATGTTGCTCCAAAGTCTGTATATATCGCTCAGCATTAATGGTGCCTTCCTAGATGTGCAAGCTACCTAATCCAGGGGCACTAATGCACCCCCATACCATCATGGATGCTGGCTTTTGAACTGTCCGCTGATAACAAGCTAGATGCTACCCAGAGGATGCAGCATCCATGATTTCTGAAACGAATTTGAAATTTCGATTTGCCACACCACAGGACAGGGTTTTTTTTTTTTTTTTTTGCCTCAGTTCATCCTAAATGAGCTCAGGCCCAGAGAAGTCTGCGCCATTTCTGGATCATGCTCAGATATGGTTTCTTCCTTGCATGGTAGTTTCATCCTGTGTTTGTGGATGCAGTGACTGTGTTCACAGATGATGTGATTTTCAGAAGTGTTCCTGAGCCCATGCAGTGATGTCCACTATAGACTTGTCTGGTTTTAATGCAGTGCCACCTGAGCACCTGAAGATCATGCATGTCCCGCACTGGTTTTCGGCCGTGTCGCTTGTGTAGAGATTTCTCTGGATTCTCTGAATCTTTTAATGATATTATGTACCATAGATGATGAAATTCACATTCTTTCCAGTGTTACGGCGAGGAACATTACTTTTAAACTGTTCCATTATTTGACAGTCTTTCATTGAGTGGCAGACCTCCTCCCATCTTTACTGCACAGAGACTCTGCCCCTCTGGGAGACTCATTTTATGCCCAATCACCAATCACTGACCGGTTGCCATTTAACCCAATTGGTTATGAGAGATTCAACCAGGTGTTTTGCGTCTCACACTTTTTTTCCAGCCTTTTTTTGTCTCTGTCCCCACTTTTTTGGAACTTGCTGCTGGCATGAAATTCATATTGAGCATATATTTGTCATAAAACAAGCTAGCAGGGCAGGAAGTGGACAGTCAGCCCTGAAGGCTGCAGTGCTGACAGGGGAGCAGGATACAGGAAGACGCGAGAGCCTAGCTGCAGCCTCCTCACGCAAAGCGTAACCCGTATCGCCGCATAAGGTGCCCCTTTAAGGGAGCTTCAGAGTCACTTTTGGAGTTTGTTTATATGATCGGTTTCCCAACTCTTGTTGTGTAAGCACAGACCAGTAAAGTGAAGTTTTTTTTTTTTTTTTTTTTTTTAAACCGTACAGCTATCTCCTTACGATTTATTAAACAACTAAATGCTGACTCACCAAATGAAGCACACGCCTTTCACAATGGGGGTTTTCTGATAGCAGTGATTGTTTACCTTGAAAAGTTGCTGTGTCGGTTTTCCTTGTTCAAACATTTGATGGGTTCTTTGTGCTGCCAGACACTCATCGAGCATTTTCCAGACAAATCAGTGAGGTTCTAGAGTTTTGCTGCTATTCAGCGATTGGTTCCCCTGAACCCAACTAACCATTTCATCCTGCTATATAAGGGATCAAGCTGTGGCACTGTGAAGGTGTTTTAAAAAAAAAAAGTGTTTCGCATTTGTGTCTTTATGCTTGCTAAACTAGGAGGAATACAGAGAAATACAGAGTTACTGTCCATGGCATCCAGGAACCCAATTAACACGTTGGTCTAGACCTCCCCCCCCCCCCCCCCCCCCCCCCCCCCCCCCCCCCCCCTCACCCCCCCCCCCCCCACTCCCTACGCACCCACCCCCCGCCCACTACACCAAGCACCCCTA
>JAODKM010000040.1:4596518-4607126 GCA_026780845.1 Petrocephalus sullivani
TTCAAGGACAAACGAGGGCACACTAGAAACGACCCCCCGCCCCCCCCCCCCCCCCCCCCCCGCTATAAATAAACTACAGCAAGTGATAATTAGTGGCGTTTCGTGGCGTTTGTGTGGCCTTCCAGGGGAACTATGTAATCTCATCACGCTGGACGTAGCCCACAATCAGCTGGAACATCTCCCGAAAGAGATCGGCAACTGCACGCAGATCACCAACCTCGACTTACAGCACAATGAGCTTCTGGACCTTCCTGAAACTATAGGTGAGTGGCTTGGTTTCAGTGTCGTGCCGTGACACTAGGGGAGGTAGCAGTGAAGCCGTAATGGACTGCGGATCTTCTAGGCTTTCTGTAAGCCCATGCAGGGGGCGTATGTTGGGAGCTTGGCCTGAATCCTCCCTGTGTCTGCGGCCTCAGTCCGAGTTTGGCTCGTCGTCGCTCAGGCCGTGGGGTTGCGCAGTAACTGCATGGCATTACCCTTCTGAAGAGTTCTGATTTTCATTTGATACATGGCGGGTGCTGTGGTGCATTGTGCAGCCGGTTTTGTGGAGATTTGAGATTCAGGCCTCGACCTGTATGTGATAGCATCTTAGAATCAGAGACCGATTACAGACGTCGAAAGTTTTCCCCCAATCTTGTTTAAAAATTTAAGTGATTTACATTTTTGAGAGTTTTCTTGTGGTTGATGGGTAAGGATGAGTTGTTAGCCGTTAGATAAAATAAAGCGTTGGCCTATCCAGAAATCCCAAGACGTTGTCGCTAGCAGTGTGCTATCACTTGGCAGAGTTGCTCGGCTTTTTAAAGTAATCTGTGTAGCTAAAATCTACATTTTGCTTGGCATGATATAAGGAATGATACTCTGTACACATTTTACATAAGAGTTTTTTTGATATTTTGTTCTTCCTGGGTGTTGAATTTAGTGATTGCAGTATGATTAGTATTGATGGTATTAATGGTTGCTGTTAGGTATATGATACTGACTCTCTGTGATGTTATAGCACCCCAATAGTTGAACTGTATCAATGTTTGTGCCTGGAGCCTGCAGCCTGTTGAGCTGAAGGTTCCTTAACTAACCTCAGAAACATGCAGATTTTCTAAACTTCTGCATGTTTTTTGTGAAGTGATTGGGTGAGGCTGACCCACAAATAGCTCATCTTCCCTATAACCAGTTATCATATGAGTGCACTATTTAGCTTAGTCACATCTCTAGTGAGTCGCAAATGAATAGCTGAGTTTGCCTTGGTTAAATCAACCAAAAACATGAAACGAATCTTGCTGATTCGGGTGGTATTTCAGGTATCCGCAAAACACAGTGGAACGCTTTGCTTGGTTTAGTGGAACGGAACAGAACATTAGAGTGAAATCGTAATTCATAATGTCGGGTTATTTTTGTCAATAATTAACATGTTACTGAGTATGAAATTATGTTTCCACAAATAGGCATTCGGGGACAGTGCTTAAGTGAACGGCAAAAGGGTTCTGATTAAAAAAAAAAAAACATATATATATATATATAAAATATAACAACCCCCTTTAACAAAAAGAATCCCGTAGTCTGAAAGACAGGAAGTGAGGGGGCCGTCAGGCCTGACGGCTACTGGACGTACCCAGTGTACATATCTTGGAGACAGTCTATGGTCTGGTTCTCTGTCCCCTTCTGCTCCTGCCTCTCCTTGGGTGCCTTTCATTCCCCACTGGCCTGGCTCTGTGTTTCGGCCTCCTGTGCGTCACCGGCATGCCCCCTCTCTGCCGCCATTCCAGGTAACCTGTCCAGCATAAATCGCTTGGGCCTGCGCTACAACAGGCTATCGGCAATCCCTCGATCGCTGGCCAAGTGCCGGGAGCTGGAGGAGCTGAACCTGGAGAACAACAACATCTCCATGCTGCCCGAGGTGAGCCGCAGACACCCTCACGTACCCTGCCCGGCCCGGCCCAGCCCCTGCAGCCATCTTGGTTTCTACCTAAATCTACGTTAATAGATCTGTGTTGCCCAGACAAGTGAGACTTCATCACATTTCTCGGCTTCCTTTGTTATGAGAAGTTGTTACATTTCACACGTCATCATCGTGAGATGTTGCCGTGAAGGACCCGTATCACCTAGTTACATGCCAGGATAAAAAAGCCTAATTTTAACATCTTGCTGACTGACCAAAGATTGGTACCTTTCGAAATGAAGTGTCAGACAAATGCACATCGCCTACGCGCTGATGCATGTCTTTCCAGTGTTCCAGTTTCCCTTCTTTGTAGATTTTTGTGATAATTCTGTGAATTTCTTCACTGTTTATTAGGGATGTAACGATACACTCAATTCACGATTCGATGCAATTCACGATATGTTTTCTCACATTTTCACTCACATATTCCTTCTCTCCAAACTGCAAAACATATCCTCTTCTTAAAAATGCAGCTGAAATTAAATAAAATATTTAAAACAAATCCCACATCAAAATAATTCTATAAAAAATTCTTCAAATAAACTAATGCTTGCATGTGCAGCTTTGAATTTACTCTAATTTAATGTTTTTTTTAAGGAAAATTAACATGTCACCATTCTCAGGCTGAAGCTGAGATCTCTGTAAATTCATAATGTCCCCTGCAGTCGAAGAAACCCTTTCACTAGGGACAGAGGTGGCTGGTGTGGTGAGGCATGCCTTAGCTAGAGGAGAACCCACTGCTTTAGTGGATACATCTTGTCTATTTCCCTGGAAGGAGAATGCTGTCTATTTCTATACAGATAGAGTGACCAGATAATCCATGTCATCCCGGACACTCTGAGCTAGGACAGGATTTGCAAACTTCCATTTCAATTAAAAGAACATGGATTTCACTTAAGCACTGCGTTCTTGCTGTGTGCTGATTGATAAGTCTCCGATATTCATGCACGTATCACTAATGTTAATGTGAAACAGCTGGTTGAGTTAAGGAAACACACCAGTCAAAGCAAAGAAGAAAATAACTATTTAGCTAACCAAAGAAGCCTTTCAGTTTTAAAGTAGTTCGCAAAACCTCACATAGATCAAAGCGTCCGGGATGACATGCATTATCTGGTCACCCTATATATAGTCATTTCTAGGTTATCAGTCTTCTACAGTGTGCGCACGCCATTTTTGTCTTGTCTGTAATTTTCTTGCCGTTTTCGTATGGGATTACCGAAAAGACAAAACGCTGCCACACCGCCGATTTAAAGCTGGGTGCTGTGTCCTCAATTTCAAAGTTACTTGCCATCTCGCGTTCGGTCTAAACCAAAAACTGACGTCGCATACACAGTAACGACTGACATGGAACTGATATCATGAAATCAAATGTAATGTTACAACGTTCCTTCTGTTAAGTACTTGTTCTCATAAAAAAGTAGCGATTCATTTTCCACATTTGAATTGTCATACATTTACACTGATTTTTAACTGATTCGCGGTGCGTCGTTACATGCCTAGTAGTTATTTGTGTCTCTGTGCCCACTTTTCTGGTTTGCAATTTCCCAAAGTAATGCTCTTGAACACTTGCTTCGCACCTTGAGCTGGGCCATTCTATCCTGTGAGGACTTGTATGGTCCCTCTTCGCTTAGGGATCTAGTAACATTATTTCCAGAAACTTTACTGCGAACGTTCCCACTTTGGAGCCATAGGACAGGCCCCCTTCGGCTTGACGCGTTTTCCCGGTGTGACCCGGCTCTTTGTTTGTCCCCAGGGCCTCCTGTCAAGCCTGGTCAACCTGACCAGTTTAACCCTGGCGCGGAACTGCTTTCAGTCCTACCCTGTTGGGGGCCCATCCCAGTTCTCCACCATCTACTCGCTTAACATGGAGCACAACCGCATCAACAAGATTCCCTTCGGGATCTTCTCCCGGGCCAAAGTGCTGAGCAAACTCAACATGAAGGTGAGCCACCGTTGCCAGTCTGGCTGCTGTCTTCGCTTGGCTCTCCGGTTTTCCGTGCAGGCGCATTGGCAGAGTGGCGGCCATAGTCTCCGAACTAGCAGAGAATGTCTGGATCCCTGAGATCTTTTACCCCTCTTATGTTGTCCAGAGAATGGGTTGTTTGCTTGTTTTTACCCAACAGAAGTTAATTACTCTTCACTTAGCTGCCGAACAAACATTTTTAAAAAATATACATGCACAGAGATTTTTCCTAATTGTTTACATTCGCATAAACTAGCTTGGAGAAAAGGCTAGTGTCATTCTGTAACTGGCAGCCCCCTGCTGGCCAGGAGCTGTCGGTACCTTTCTGCCGAATGAGGAAGAGGAACTGGTCATTTTTGGGTTATGTGTCCTTAACTGTTTCAAATTGTATGGCCTGTCAGTGAATTAGAAACATGTTATACATGGGCGATAAGAGGGCGTCTGAGTAATTTAGGTGTATACATGCCAGCAGTGTGTCAGGCAGGTTTCCTACAGGGATAACTGTGGGGACTGCTAACCTGAATGGCAATCCAGAAAGTCTTTTCATTCTTTGTTCCCAGGACAACCAGCTAACATCTCTCCCGCTTGACTTTGGGACCTGGACCAGCATGGTAGAACTCAATCTTGCCACAAACCAGTTGACAAAGATCCCTGAGGATGTCTGTGGCCTAGTGTCCCTTGAGGTGAGTATCACATCTCTGACCTAACTTTGAACCAGAAGAGGGTGGCCATGTTGTTTTTTTTTGGTCCCTTCCTCTTTTGCTCCTGTTCAGTATTATTGTCCGCTTGGGCCAGATCAGATGCCAGTACAAAAAAATAAGGAAGTTAGTTTCACTTATCATTGTGATTGTCTCCTGGAAGCAGCCAGTTTCAAATATAGTGCTTGGTGTCGTAACTGTAAAGTGTCAGTCGAAGCTTTAAAATGTATAGTGGTGGAGATGAGCCCTCAACAGCTGCTTGGTTCCTGTAAGTCAAGGATATGCATGACACCAGTTGGCAACATTGTTGACTTTAAGAGACTGGCTTGACCGAACCACATTGCCTTTCAGTTAAAGAAACCTCGGTTGTCACTCCGCTACCTTGCCAAGTCTGATGAGGGTCTTTGTTTGGTCTCTCTGACAATAATTGTGTTGCAGTTCATTTCAATCTTCCAAGTGAACGTGAGGGCCCATGGGCTTTGGGCAGACATTGAGGTGTGGCTTGTCACATTTTAGCCAGCTTTTACTGTAAATAAAGAGCAACAGATCAATACTGATATGTCTGCTAGCCGAAACTGTTCTTACGAGGGATGAAACTAATGCCTGGAGACCAGCAAAACGATAAGAGTGGTCTGATTTTGGAGTGATTACAGCATCTCTCTGGGGTACAGCTCTCCTGCCTCGTGATGCACTGCTTGGCACGATTGCACGCCAAAGAGGAGAGTGCAGCAGGCTAAGGCAGTTCACGCTCGTCATTATTACCGTCATGTCTGCCGGTTTGTACTGAACGGATTGACTACTAGGCTCGGGCATTGTGTCATCAGCAAACTGGCAGCCTCCCTTGATACTTCCTTTCTTTCACAGGTCCTGATTTTGTCAAACAATCTTCTTAAGAAGCTGCCCCATGGCATCGGTAACCTACGAAAACTGCGGGAGCTGGACCTGGAAGAGAACAAATTAGAATCCCTCCCCAATGAAATTGCCTACCTTAAGGATTTACAGGTATTAGTTAATAGACACGAAAACAAAAATTTCTAGTCCTGCAGAATTTCTCTGAAAGATCTCGTTTCTTTTTACAATGATACTACATTGACATCTTGGGTTGGGTTGAGTTTGTTGTTGATGGAAGGTGACACTTTGATGGTTTCTTTTAGAAACTTGTCCTGACAAATAATCAGCTGAACACCCTGCCGAGGGGAATCGGTCACCTCACCAACTTAACTCACCTTGGCCTGGGTGAAAACCTCCTGCAGCATCTTCCTGAGGAGATCGGTAAGGAAGTCCAGAGCCTCCGTTTCACGTCTCCACTAATGTGTCCACACTTAAATTTGAATTTTTCAGTTTTGGCAGGATGTCTACTTGGTGTATTCTTTAGAAATAGGAGTTTGTCACCATTCTCAGTGGTTATACCAGGTTTATACCATGTTAGGTCCACAGAGATCAGTTGGGGCATGAAAGTTGAACATGGTGCACTATGGGCATTCAAAGAAAGGTGGTGGTAGCCGTGACCTTCTGGCCGTCTCCCACAGGTACACTGGAGAACCTCGAGGAGCTGTATCTGAATGACAACCCCAACCTCCACAGCCTGCCCTTTGAGCTGGCCCTGTGCAGCAAGCTGTCGATCATGAGCATCGAGAACTGTCCGCTGAGCCACCTGCCGCCACAGATAGTCGCCGGGGGCCCCTCCTTCATCATCCAGTTCCTGAAGATGCAAGGGCCGTACCGTGCCATGGTCTGAACGTCCAATCCCGTGTCATACACTGTAAAAAAAAAAAAAAAAAAAACACACAGAAAAAAGTGATAAAGAAAACTAATGAAAATGCATTATTGTTGTTAAAAGTATCTATCAGAGATAAAAAGGCAATTTTATTAAGACTGCATCATATGTTTCTGCTCATAGAGGAATCATAGCCATTTAGACCCCAGGCCCCCTCCAATCATGTAAAACAAAAATTTGTCTAAACCTCCTTTGCCAGAATTGATAGCTGTATATTAAGTAACCACGAGCTGACCTGGCAGTCTTTTAATATATAATCGGCATTGCCAACAGTTACCATAATTAAGGGTGGTTTTTAGAACAAGAATACAGTCGTATGCAAAAAAAAAATAAAGTTAAAACGGTCATTTTGCTGCTGCTGCTGCCTCCATAACCTTTGGGTTTTTATCCCCTTCCCGATGTCTGTGTGTTAATTTTACATTTTTTTTTAATACCTGAGTTATTTTGGCGCTCATTTACTAGGGATTACTGTGTGTAATACTGTGCATTGGATCCAGTCTCAGCTCATGGCACGGAGGTTTTTAACCACGCGATTTCAGTGCCTACCCCGGAGAAAGATCGTAGCGGTTCCTCATCGCTAAATGGTTCGGGCCTTTCTCAAAAAGCCGTGTTTTCCCCTGCTCTTATGCGTTTGTCTTTTTTTTTTTTTTTTGCCTAAATAATTTTGTTCATATGCGGAGTTTATACAACAGAAATGAAGTCTTTTAAAACATATTAATAAATAAGAATGCAAATTTTAAGACTATGATTTATCACCAAAAAATTATCTGCAAAAAAAAACGAGCAAAAACTGGTAGAACGCAATCAAGTTTAATATGGTCAGTTTTCCAGTTCAATCAGTCGGTTACCTTTTGACTTACTGCCAGTAAGATTTTTGTTACTGGTTAATTGCATTGAGGTCTGCTGATAGTTTATTGAATTTAGAGGTTTTTTTTGGCGGGGGTGGTGGTGGTGATATTTTGATTTGGTAATAGAAGGAGAAAAACAAACTGCAGTCATTTCTACGTGCGTGTTGACCGTTGCCCTGTGTGCAATTCAATTTTCACGATGTTTACGTTTCGCTATATCTTCAGTGTTGGGCTCTGTTACTGTCAGTCGTTATGATGAAAACATTGGAGAAGCATATCAGGCGCATTGATGGTAACTTGTTATTTTGTATCTTTAAAATAAGGTATGCCAAAAACCTGCTTTTGATGTCTTCGACACTCCTGGAGGTTCTGGCTTCCCTACAGAGAGAGTGTAAAATACATTTTGATTGTCTCCATTTTGATTTATAATAGTTTTACTCTAGTGTAATATCTATATCAACAGATTTGAAAGTGTAGGTGTATATTATAATTTTTTTTTGTAAACCCAACACTGTCCCACGATGCTGCTGATTTTTATGCACTTTTTAATTGTAATGGCATCTTTGAAGTTTCTTTTATGAGAAAATATTTCTTTCACCAGTTCTAGTTTATTAGAATTTCCCCCCCATAGTATTTTTGGGCAACTAATCTCCAAGTAACTGCATATTGTACCAGTGTAAAAAAAGGATATTTTATTTGCCTCAACAAGTTCCATTTTTTAATTGAATGTTTTCTCTGCAAAGCCTAATTTAAATATTTAGACCGTGACCTTATGAAACATACTTAAACCGTAAGTTCTGTAAATGACAATAGCGATATATATCCAAATGAACAGGAATTTCCATATTTTATTGAAAGTACCACAGTCAAAGATTGTTGTAGTAAAGTTGTAGTAGTGCCGTTCAGACACATGATGTTTTACTGGAGCCAAAATGAAATCAATTTCTTCAACTGACAGATATGTCTACAATTAGTATTATACCAGGTTGGACAATGGACAAGCTTTGATGTAGGTTATCAACCCAAACCTATGGGGACTAGTACATCTTGAGGTGTGTTCTGTCTCAGGATTATCAATAATTTTTTTAAATCTGAACTTCTTAGTCTAATTTTTGGCAGTGGCTTAACATTTTGGGTGCCACCTGGCATTGGGCAGTCTTTTGGCGTGACGATGGTGCGAGAGCGCCCCCCTCTGGAAGAGGGAGGGGGTAGCAAGAGAGGCGGGGTGTGGGGGGGGGGAGAGGCAAGACGAATTGCTGCTCTATCCTACCAGCAGAAGTTGTTGCTGCTTCACAAACTTTGCTCATTGCTGTAAGAGGTGGGGAAACAGACCCAGATGGAGAGAGAGACTCGCCCTGTAGCCTGGGACAGAAAGGAGCCACGGAACAGTGGAGGTTCCAGTTTCCGTGCTTCTCACAGATCAAACTGTTTTGACCTACAGGACAAACAAACAAGGTGCGCACTTGAGCCTAACCGTTACAGTCAGACTTAAAATGGTTTTTTAAAAAGGGCTTTCTCTGTTCATGCTTAACAATACACAGAAAATAAGTGAAGTGGTGCATTCCTGGTTTAAAATAAAGGCTTTGAAGTGAACTGCGGTTTGGTGTCACTTGTTAATGAGAAATGGGAAAATAATGTGAAATGCCTATGCGGAGCATTTGGTCTACGGCAGATGCCCTGTGGAAAAATCTGTGCCGTCGGGATGTGGGACAAAGACTGGCTGGGAGGTCTAAAAAGCGTTTATCAGAAACCAGGAATGTAAATGTACATGTGCTTTTGAAGATGTCTAGTCCTTTTTTGCCAGGGCTGTCATTTTGACTCTTATCTGATGTGCTTTTTTTATGATTTTATATTGTTCTGGTGCATCCATATGAGTGGGGGCTTATATTGTTTATTTTTCTATTGTCTGTTTTAGGTCATTAGGATGTTAGTCTATCAATCAAGGTATTTTTTTTTTTTAACTGTAGAACTGTCTGGTCCTCTCTCTTGCCTCGCTATGTTGTGTCGGAAAGGAGCATGTTTAATTTTTTAAACCATGATGTTTTGGGTCAGAGGGTGATAAAAAGAGATGATGTTTGCTATTAGCTATCTGCAAAATGTTCCTTTTGATGTTTTAAAAGTATCATGCATTGCTCAGCAGTGCAGAGCCTACCTGTTCTGTGAAAAACAGCCTTAAAGGTAAACCATTTTGTTTATCCCACCTCTGTTTGGTTTACACACTTCAGCACCATTTAGCCACGTCCGCTGAACACCCTGTAACCATCTCTCCTTTCTCTCGGTCCATTTTTACGCAAACTAACGTAAACGATTGCCGAGTTCTGCGTAGACGCGAATCCTGCAGTTCTGACAGGCGTTCAATTGCCTTACGTTCCATGTACATTGCATTTCTGTTGTATAACTTTTGCTTACCTTTAGTACTTTTTTTTTTTTTAATTCCTCTTCAGCACAAATATTTTTAAACAGATGGAGAGGAAAACTATCGACGAGCGGTCGCGTAATGAGTCAGAAGTAATGGACTTTTCCAGAATCGGCGCAGGCCACCCTACTCTAATTCGTCATGGGTCTTTATGCACACAGTACAACTTGGGTTATCTTCTTTTTTTAATAAAATGAATGAATACATCACATGGCCAATATCTGAGTAACTGGAGCATAGGCCCCTAGGTGTCAAGTACTTCCAGGAAATCCTGGTTTCGATGAAATGCAGACTGGAATACCTCTTCGCAGGTCTGCATTGCTGTTTTCAGTGAGCTTTTTATTTTTAGCTGTAAGATATCTATTAAATTAAATTGTGAATAATTTTAAACACCAGTATGAAATGAAAATGACATTTAAAACATGCCTTTATTACGTACGGGGTAATTCTTAAATGTTTACTTATTGATGAATGTCAAGACTATGGACTCAATCTGCCCTGTATGAATAAATATCGAGAAACACACACACACACGCACACGCAGACACAGACACACACCTGGTAACCCAGTCACTTCTTGTTTTTGGCTTTGCAAGTAAATTAAATGGTCGTGTTTGCCAATGATCCATGTGTACAAAATCTTTTAATTGTAATAAAACTATAAATATTTACTAAGTTTTAAGTTATGTGAAATGTTGTATCGTGTTCCAGTCTTTACTTTTAGCAAACAGTACTGCGAAACGAAAATAATGAAATATCAGTCTGTTGCTTCCATTAAGGTTTTTTTTTTTTTTTTAACCTTTGTGTTGCTTTAATTTTCACTGTACAAATACAGGAGCAACATTTCGCCAAGGATTGACTTAGAATACGAGTAATTTGCAACAATTTGCACATATGAAATGCATTGAGGGACATTCAGACCCCTGGGACTGCCCCCCCCCCCCCCTAAATTTGTAAGAAGCACCTTGTTTTG
>JAODKM010000040.1:4607226-4623975 GCA_026780845.1 Petrocephalus sullivani
CGCCGAGCCCCACCAAGGGCCGCACCCCCCCCCCCCCTCAGTTTGTAAGAAGCAACCTGTATTGGCTACCCCACCCCCCCCACCTGACGCCAATGAATTAGGAGAATATGGAAGTTTGCGTGTTCAGTCACAACCTGCCAGTAACCCTTTGACAGAATTCCCTGGGCTGTTTTTGACGTTGGGAGAAGAAAAAAAAACTCAAGCGACTGAATTCCTTTGCCCATTTTCTAACATAGTGGTGTGCCTTTTAATATTTTCAGACTTGGGCTGTTCTCTGAAATTTTTGTTTCTTTTTTGTACTTAGACAAAAAAAAAGCAGATTAGCAGTGATGTCAAAGTGTAAACTTTATTTTAAATTTCTGATGTTTGTACCCTTGTCATGCCTGCACAATGCTTTTTTTAATTTTATTTTGGAGATTAATCCCACAATGATACATGTTGAGAAGCTCTGGAAATGTATAATTGTACTTTTAATCCAATTAATTGTAATGTTCAATTTATGTTACTTCAATATAAAACGAGAATTGCCTTGTCCAGATCTTATATGTCATGTTTTACGGATGCCTTCATTGTCCAAAATTCTTTGCACAGTCATTGTATTTAATCACAGCCATATCCAATCTGTAAAGACTGATTTACAGAGCATTTAGCAAAATGCTAATTGCAGCGGTTACCATTTTTCACTAACGCAGCTTGGATCGTTTCGTTATTTCGCGAGTTTTCTTGGGATTTGTGATAATGCACCACTTCCGGACGGCACTCCAAGTGCGTCACTACAGTAGCGTTTGCTATGCCGTTTGCGGGATTTGCACACCTTTGATTGGTGGTTTGCTTTCTGGTTCCAGGTCATTAAATTTACTGCATATGTTGGAATGAATTTTGATTGAATTGCAATATGAATTACTGACATTTACATTAATGCAAAATGTTCAGTTTCCATGTGAGTATAACAGATCTTAATAGGTCAAATTGAAACGTGATTACAGATACCAACCCATGCAGAAAAACAATCTACTTGACGTAGATTTTTCAGCTATTATGACCATTTAATCAGCCCCTACATAAGAATCAGAAAACTTTCCGCTAAAAATAGCCGTAAAATTAAACACCAGTACGCTACCTCCTGGTTTGAGTAAAGAATTGCATTCAGGTGCGACTTGTCTAGATACAGTATCGGATTTAGGCGTGCTACTTAGTCAGGTGTTATCATGCAACTGCATTTTCCACCTTGCTTAGCAGCGCCCTATTCCCCGGTTAGGGGTTGTGTGCTGGTCAGTATTTTGCGTTGTAACGTTGTAGTTGTAACTCTACTTCGAATCGGAATCTGGGCAGGACAACGATTCTTGGCGAAATGATATCGCAGCAGCGCCATCGAACACTTAGATTAATACTTACCGAAATGTATACACGCGCATGCGCGTGTGAATGAATGTCGTGCGCGCCCTATGACGGGTTGGCAGGTTACTCCCTGTGCTCATAGGCCGTGCAAAATAGGATGACCAGTTACAGAAAATAAATGGTTATAAGATTCACGATTTTTAAGCAAACTCAGAGAGCAGTCGGCTAATGCCCAAATTGGGGTTTTGGGGCAACTGCGATATGATTTACTGCAATTAGTCCCAGGATGTTTTACTGGCGGTCGGGGCAGCGAACCCACGTCCCAGCGGTGCGAGGCAATAGGGTTAGTCCCCGCGCCCCCGTGCCAGCACGCTCCTCTCGGAAGGTCCTCCATTTACATTGTTCAACATGAAAATAGACTCGAAGACATGCAGGGGAAAGCCAGCTTATTTTAAATCTATAAAAACAAATGCGTGTCTGGTTTTCGCACCATGACTTTTATAAGAGCAACAACGTATTTCAAAAGTGAAGAAGTAATTAAAAGTCAGCCTATTCATCAAATTCAAAGTTTGAAATTTACCTCTGGCATTGTTTAAAATACAATTCAACGTAGGTCTAAATCCAGAAGCCCTTATTTGTTAATTGTACAAACTTACCTGAACTATTCTTTATCGGTTGTGGAGGTGCGCTACATGTTTTCAAACGAGACAGAAATTATTGGTGCGCTACCGGTACCGGTCAATAGGCGTCACTAGATCCTCGCCTTCATAATTCCGAGCGCAATTTATGCCTTAGGTAAAGTACAGAAAGAAAGCGCACGGGCGAACTCTGCAGTCTATCAATTTATGTTGCGACCGGCATTCCCTGATCACGCATATTGTTATCCTTAAAATATCTCAGCCTATACTATTATCAATCAAAAACAATTAAAAACCGTGCGACTCAAATTTTCTACAATACTCTCCTAGGCAATTAATACCCAGGAATATTTGAAGAACAGTAAGTTAATTAGCTAATTAAATTACATTTTGCTTCTAAAACTGTCAGGGGAAAAAAGGCTTGACAGCAAAACAGCCTGAGAGGGGGCTTGTAAAGTCAAGCGAGCGCAGGACCGGGGAGCGCTTCAGAGATAAGATTCAATATTGACCAACTAGGTTTTATAGGAATCCACGTGGGTTTGGACCCAGTCTAGGGCTCTGGGGCTGGGTGCTAAGCAACGCTGTCAAGCCCGATGTTATAAAGGAGCAGAGTAGCGGCGACACTTCACTGCGAGCAGATCTGCTCTAATAGGGTTAGTGCGCGAGAAGCAGGTACGCGGTTATTAACTCTCCGGGGAGGAGAGAGCCCGTATACTGCGTGCCAGTCCACGCCTCCGACAATCTGCGAGGAAACGCGCAGGCTTGCGGTCGCTCCCCAATAAATGTACAAAATACACACTATGTATATATTTTTAGGAAAACTATCCTCCAAAGGACTTGAATGACGGCAGAAGTCAGTCAAGGTAAGATCGGAGTTTTCTTTATGTCAGATGGCAAAAATTCTTTAATGGCACGGAAATAGCGTCGTTGTAGCTGCTTGGAGAATGTTTTGGAGAAGGAGAAAGAAAAGAGTCTAACGTCATATATGTGCTCTCGTTTACACACCTAGATGAATCGACCGGTCAAGACTGCTGTATATATAATACCGGAGGACAATGAAATGAGATACGTACGACAGCTAACTTCCAGTGTCTATGCAACGTGCACCGGCGCGTAAATGGGGGCATCACAGGCGCCAGAGGAGACCTTTCAGATGTTCTGCGAGAACTCGACCAACGCGACTTTGCCCATCCGTATTGCCGTACCCCTAACAATATCCGTGGGGATGCTTATTCTCTTGATCCTATTTGGCAATGTTCTTGTTATAATAGCAGTATTTACCAGCCGGGCCCTGAGAGCTCCCCAGAACTTGTTTTTGGTTTCCCTCGCATCGGCTGACATCCTGGTGGCTACTTTGGTTATGCCCTTCTCTCTGGCTTATGAGCTCATGGGCAGCTGGTACTTCGGAAAAGTTTGGTGCAAAATCTACCAGGCCCTGGACGTTCTCTTTTGCACGGCGTCTATCGCCCACCTTTGCGCCATTAGTCTGGACAGGTACTGGTCAATCACCAAAGCCATTAAGTACAACCTGAAGCGTACCCCCAGACGGATAAAGTGCATCATCCTCATTGTTTGGATAATCTCCGTAATAATAAGTCTGCCTGCTTTGATTATGCACAAGGAGTTTGGCGTCGACGGCGACCAGTGTCACATCAGCCAGGAAAAGTGGTACATGATTTCTTCCAGCATCGGTTCCTTCTTCGTCCCCTGCATGATCATGGTTCCGGTTTACATTCGCATTTACCAGATCGCCAAAAAAAGAACCCGAGCCGCCCCACGGAAAAGCCAAACGAGCAACGAGGACCAGAAGCATGACGATCCGGACGAAAAACTACACCGGGAACTGCAGGGAGACGAGAAAAACAACAAGGGCGAAATGAATGGGGTTGACATGGAGGAGTCCTCTTCTTCGGACCACGAAGTCAAAAATCCCTGCTCGGCGAAGAAAGTAAAATTAAAAAACAAACTCAGCCGGATCAAACCGGGGGATGCCGTCCACAAAAAGCCCGAGCGGCAGAACACCAACGGCAGCCGATGGAAGGGACGGCAGAACCGGGAGAAGCGCTTCACCTTCGTGCTGGCGGTGGTCGTGGGGGTCTTCGTCATCTGCTGGCTGCCCTTCTTCCTCACCTACACGCTGCTCGCCATCTGCGCCTCCTGCTGCGTCCCCGAGAAGCTCTTCAAGTTCTTCTTCTGGTTCGGTTACTGCAACAGTTCGCTAAACCCCTTGATTTACACCATATTTAACAACGACTTCAGGAGGTCTTTTAAAAAGATCCTGTGTGCAGGTGAGAAGAAGCGGAGCCTCTGAGCGCGTGGCCGCGCGGAGAGACGCGTCAGTCCGCGTACTGCCGCCGGCTCCCGGGCACCGGCCCTCACTGAGCCGACACGTACTGACAGCTCATTTTGTATCATTTGCAAAGAAGTCCGTTTAACAGCCGAGGCGCGTTTGTATAGATTATGTGCATACTTGTCTAAGATGTGCATTTTAAATGTACGTTTATATACATGCTCGTTTTATTGTCGTGTAATATGTTGCGGGCTCAACTAACGTAACATATATCAAAATGTTCCAAATATTTCTGTTTATAAATGTATATCCCATTAGCTATACGTTTTTATACATTTTGGTTTAATTGTTATTGGTGTGGTGGTGTGTTTTATATGGCCATTCTCTGTAATAGGGACACTTGAAGGTAAATAAATATTTCAACAACTTTGATTTTGTAGACTGGGTAATATGTAGGCAAGTGTGACTTCTGGTCTAGGCTGCTTGTTTCTAGGGGCGCAGCCTGGAATTTGGCACGGCTACCCGGGGCGCCCCTTCCCATAGGCAGGAGCAGGCGACACGGGTGACAGATAGGTTCAGCTACTGGTATAACAGTGGTGACCGCGAGGGCATCATTCAGAGTAAGATTTTATCACGAAAAAACTTTAGAGATGACGCTATTCATATCCAACTAAATTAATCATACATGGCATTATAATTACGAATTGCGTTATTTGCTCCCCCCCTCCCCCTCCCCCAGTGACAAAAATGAATTCGTTGCTAATGTGTAAAGTAGAGGATTAAGGGAGTGACAACGCGAAGGTGATGCAAATCTGATATTTCGTCCAACACTCAAAACAAATATTTGCCCAGACAGCAAACAAACAATGCATGGCGTGAAAATGAAAGGTAAACGACAGATGATCAAATAAGGATGTAGACTCGGACCTGTCAGACCTGAACTCCCCAAACAGCGACCCGGCCCGCGCACGTTTTCGCCACCAGTAAAGCGCAACACACCGGTACCGATGATGGTGAGGATATTATTGACGGGATGGCAGATACGGAAAAGCGATGTTTGACCGTGCAAACGTCAAATAAAACCTTTAAGGCTATTTATGTGGGTAGAAAGTGCACACTCCTTCAGAACAAACAATTTAACATTATAACAAATTTCATCTGTTTTTCAAGAAGTTACTGATGTCTAGTTGGAGGGCCAGATGAACCCAATTTCAGCCCCCACCCTCTCCCAAGGGCACCCTAGTATTAAATCTCACTATTAGCCCACTTAATTAATTAATTTAATTAGTTGACAACGTCAATGAGATACTGATTAGCTATAGGAGGTCTGTTAGTGGTCCAGTCAAAAAATAGACAAATGTATTGTATGGTACTGTTGTGATTTTAGCAGAGGTTTTGAAATGGCTAAGCTGACACCACATAATACCACAGCTTTACACCAACATAAAGATCATTTAAACATCACTTTCTTTGGCTGCCTAAGGATAGTACAGTGTACTGTATATATATACACCATCATTCTTGTCAACACCCACCAAAAATCTAATTACAATGACAATTACTCATGTTTGCAGTTTTCAGTGTCAAATATTTTTTTCCACCCAATTTGCCAGGTATCAAGAACTCCATGACCACTCCATGGGACGCCTCTTAATTAACAAATCAAACGGGAAAACATTTAACAAACATATTTTCCTACTACTGACTTTGATTAAATAAACAAAATGTTTAATTTTAGGTAGTGGTGAATTAAAAGACAATAAAATCTAAAGTTAGCCTGTGCACTGAAGCCCATTATGGAAACCTCCTGGTTTTGGCTAATTTTGTTCAAATTGCAGTACGTTCATGGGAACGCTATGTTATCTTGTTCAGTTTTTTTTTTCCCTCTAAGCATTTTTTGGGTATGAAATGCTAAGTGGAGTTTTTACATTTTGAAAAGCAGCGAAGGGTCAAAAATTTTAATGGCGTCTCACCAACACAAACAGATGTGGTCTCACTTTAACAAAAGCGAAACACAGGGCAAATCATTTAAACCTGCATGTGCTTCAGGATAATGTTTTTCATTGTACTCGCTCAGAGTGCCACATAGACACATATATTCTACAATCATTTTTTTGTAGAATGGAGGATTCAGCCAAGACATTTCTAAACTGAAAATAAGAGTTAAGGTAAGTGATCTGGCCGAAATTCTTCTGGGCTACATTTCAATGAAAACACCATGACTCATTTAAGCCAAAGCCATTCCTGCTTTGAACTCATCCTTAGCAGTGTCCCAGATTCTGAGAGAATCCCAGAAGGCACAGCGTGTCCGACAGAGCACACCATGGTGAGAGTGCAAGTTTACCACCAAGCAATCTTATATCAATGACCTGTAGGACAATTTGGGCACTGAAATAGAGAATGAGATTGCTGTGCACTGTCAGATATCGCCCAACACAACCAACTAACCAATCTATACATAACAAGTCATGATGAAACACTAGAAGCTCATGCATACCAAGACATTTTGGACAATTCTCTGCTTCCAACTTTGTCGTAGCTGGTCAGGGAAGGCCCTGTGCTGTTCCTGACTGTGCCCCAGGGCACAAAGCAAGGTCCACGAAGGCATGATTGGGGGAGTGTGGTGTGGAAGGACCTGGCAGGCCCACGCAGGGCCTTGACCTCAATCCCATCAAGCACCTCTGGATGAACTAGGCCTTTATGTCTAACATCAGTACCTGAGCTCACAAATACTCTTCTGGATAAATGGGCAAAAATTCCCACAAACACACTCCAAAATCTTGTGGCGAGCCTTCCCAGAAGAGTGGCAGATGTTATAGCTGCTAGGGGGGACCAGCTCCATACTGATACCTATGCATTTTGGATGGGATGTCATAAAAGTTCCTGCAGGTGTATTGGCCAGGTCTCCCAATCATTCTGGCCATATAGTATACCAGGAACCACGGCATGTTTGCTTGCTAGTTACTGACTAGTTTCAATCTTAGGAGGAAGAAATATAAACAGCAAAAGAACAGAACTAGGAACCGACTCCCCATTCAGCTCTCTGCATAATAAAGTAGCTCAGAACTCATTTCTATGCATGGAAAGAGGGACATGCATTAATTAATTGAAGGGATTTTGGGAATTGGCGACATGTTCCCTCATGCAATGTGAACATGGCGGAAACAGACTGTCATTTTCAACAAGTTTCCCTAAATATCCACTCACCAGCTGGTCCTTCTTTTGCTTCTAGAACCTTCTGCGTTACAGTATCTGTCCAGCTCACGTTATACAGAACACTGACGCAGCTGGAATCCATCCTGAGAAAAACTACTTCATAACAACAAATGTTATAGCTTCAGTAGAAGGATTCTTTTGATTCCCCGCATGACACTAAACACCCCCACAATAGACTATTCCCAAAAAGCCACCCCAGCAAAGGGGCCCAAAATGTCCATAAGGACAGTGTAATAGTGATTTAGTGTGTCCTGCATCATCCCAGATCCTGACAGACAATTCCCAAAGTAGCTGAAATGCATTTGCAAAAAAAAGAAAAAAAGTAGCTGAAATGCATTTGTCAGTGGGGTATAGTCCCCACTCCATATTGCCATGGCAAACGTTGTAGTTTTACGTCACACTATGGCTCATTCAGATTTATGTTCATTATGCTGTTTTGTGTGAGCATGTGAATTTATCACCTATAGAGGTTTATTGTTCAGTGATAAGATATTCAATGTTCAGGCACTTCCTCATTAATAAAAGCAAGAGGGGCTCACTTTCTACGCATTTAAAGATAGGAGGATTACATCTAATTTCAGTTGTATCAGGAAGATTAAAGATTAAATCAAGGGTATGATAAAACCTTGCTGTAAATCATTATAAAGTGTAAAGCTCTGTTCAAGGTAACAGTCAGACAGCCCGGTCGATATTTAGTCATTCTTTCCTTTTATTGTCGTAAAGCAGCAACATCCAGTGTAAGACAATCATCTTTCCGTGCTGAGCTGCAGTGAGTTATAACTGCGTTTTAACAATAACTGAGAAGCACCGAGGCCCCTGTGTCCAGCCAAGCCGTAAGATACATGGGGAAGGTCTCAGAGCACATGTAGATCCTCGGAGGGCTCCACCTGGGTCACAAACATGTGGAGTTTGCATGTTCTCCCTGTGTTGACGTGGGGTTTCCCCTGGGTACTTTGATTCTCCCCCAGTCCAAAATCATACTGGGGTTAACTGGAGTTACCAAATTGCCTGTAGGTGTGCTGGTGTGTGACTGTGTCCTGCGATGGGCTGGTGTGTGACTGTGTCCTGCGATGGGCTGGTGTGTGACTGTGTCCTGCGATGGGCTGGCCCCCCATCCTGGGCTTTTTCCTGACTAGCACCCATATCCTGCGGGATTGGCTCCGGGCCCCTCATGACCCGGAATAGGACAAGCGGGTGCATAAAATGGATGGATGGATGGATGGATGGATGATAGATGGATGGATGGATGATGGATGAATGATGGATGGATGATGGATTGATGGATGATGGATGGATGATGAATGATGAATGGATGGATGGATGGATCGATGATGGATGAATGATGGATGGATGATGGATTGATGGATGATGAATGGATGGATGATGGATGGATGGATGATGAATGGATGGATGATGAATGGTAAATGGATGATAGATGGATGGATGGATGGATGGAGCAGACAGGCTGTCTCCAGTGCACGTCTGCATCTCCTCTCTGAAATGCCTGCGAGACCCTCGTCTCGTCTCTGTAGTCCCCAGCGATACCGGCTTTTATTTACTGCTCTGTGTGCAGTTCTCATGGTTTAATCGCTTATGAACTGACTCCTGCTTGTCCTCCAAATAATAATAATATGAAAAAACCCGAAATGATCAACCCTGGTTGTGCAAAAGGCGCATATTAAAAGCAGGGCTTCTCCTGTGTGCAGTAAAAGTCTGTGAACGGAAATCACAGCACTCCTCTCCTGTGGCCTCTGCACTGAGATGTAACCTTCCATAACAAACAGCTTTAAAGTTTTTCATTGTTATTTCAAGTGTTGTGAAAACAAGCCTTTTTTTACGGCAATCGTTGTTGGGAATTTACTTACTAATGCGGACGTCTTTTATACCTGCCATTCGCGGGATTAAGTTTATCATCATGTAATCCTGCTTTGGGGTGAGATCAAACAGAACATGACTGTGCATTAGACTAGCTTGTAAACTAGAGAAATAAAAATTATATTTTTCCAAATGACACAATACAATGGTCCGCACAGATAGTGATGGAAGGTCATATTTTACTGCCGATGCAGGAATCTGAGTTCAATGACAAACTTGTCTACATATTTGTGATGCTCTAACGCGCAAGCCTAACAGTCAGGGTCTATGATTGGCTTAATACACACCCACTGTTTAAAAATCAGGAGATGATTTTATTCAGATGAAAGACAGACTGCTGCAATCGACCAAAATTCAAAAGTATATATTTGACGAGTTCCAGGAATTACAAAAATCTCCTGAACTGGCTAGCACAGAATGAATTAGAGGGATGTTATATGTTTAAGTGGGTGCCATTGTCACAATGCAGACCAAATATAAATAAAAATTTTCCCAGCTAACAAGCTGTGTATTCTCTTCTGGAAAAGAACAGAAAATAAGCTGAACTCTGATAACTGTGATTTTCGATAAACCCCACCGCGATGGGAGGAAAAACACACACCAGTACCCCTATAGGAGAGCCGCCTTTGGCCCCAGTTAACTGGTCATCACTAATGCCCCAGTGACACGAGAGAAACTGAATCTCCACTAACATGGTTTTTTATTTATTTTTGTATCTGTAGGAAATCCTTTGAATTGCACAAAGCTGCCAGGATTCTCTTGAGTGTCATTACTGTACGATCTCTCAGGCCAGGACTGAGGCCCACAAAACCACTGGGACACATGAATCGTTTTCCGCTGAAAAACTGAGGCCTCTGATTTATTATAATTTGTTTTTTAACGGCCTAAAGTTTTGGACACGTGTTGCACTAGTCAGCGGCTCTCGCCACCTGGCCGCAGCGAGGACATCTGGCCAATCAGAACAGGCTGAGGTGCTCGGGAGAATTGCAGGGGGTGCATTTCTACGTAGTGCGGCTATAAGCCTTTTATCCCACGTGCAGCTGGTGGCGGCAGTGCATGGCATCACGTACGTACTCCCAGAGGTGACATATGGCAGCAGGCTGGCGGCCCACTGTCTGTTACAGCTGACCGCTTTTTCGGCTGTGACTGAGTGACAGGATAGACCCTGACGGGGGCCCCAGCCACACTGGAGTTCCCAAATGCTGCCTTAGCAACTAGGCTAAGTACTGTAAAAAAATAAATAGATATGGCAACTCCTGCCTCTACATAAAAAAACCAGGCCGCTCTCAATGATTCAATCAACAGTGCAAAACAATTAACAAAATAACTTACACTGTTTTTTAACAGTAACTTCCTGTTGTTTGACATCCACAAAACTAATATAACAAAAGTAAGGTATGTTCATTTTTTAGTCATACAAATGTACCTGCTCACAGCGCTGAGAGAGATGCCACCCTCATCACAGTAGGGTAACAGCTCTTTGTCTGAAATTAATATGCCTTTTGGACTGTGACCAACGTCAGGTGAGCTCCTCCAACACTATCCCTGTCATCAACTGTACCCACTAAAGCCTGACTTATGGTTCTATGTAGAATTGATGCCGTTAGGACAGTGTAGGTATGGCATAGCCATGTACCCTACACCATAGTCGGACTTTGGCACAAAGCCTATGAAGAACCACATATCAGGCATAAGGGGTACTGTGCGTCCTCTGCCAGTTTGGGTAGGGGTCAGGTGAATTTAGGTTTGGTGGTGCGCGCAATGTGACCTGTGAGTCCAGGGTCAGAGGCATGCCACAAAACAAAAAAATACAATTAATCATGTTATGGCTGGTAACCCTTCCTGCGGACTTGGGGACGCTTGGTTACACTTGGGTCTGCCTTGGATAGAGAGGTCTGGTCTGAGCTGCTGGGCAAACTGCCACTGTGCTCCTTAACTGGTGAAGTGGTTTGAGGATGGATGGATGGAAAGTGCCATCATAATGCATTTATTATGCATTCATAGAACATTCATAAGCAATATGTAAGTATACCTTAATTTAACAATGATTATACAGTTATAATGTGTGTTATTATCATACAATGCTTGTTATTAATGTATATTAAAGCTGATGTTAAAGATGTCAAGGCATGCTTTACATGCTGCTTATGAATGTTCTATGAATGCATTATAAAGGCATTTTGAAGGTGCAGTTACCTAATATTTATATTGTCTTTAAAAACCTTGTGCTTGTCAAATAAAGTAGCAAATGCAAACCGGTTAAAGAATAAACAGAAGACAATATGATGGTGACTGGGAAAAGTTGCGTTATGGAAAACATGGTGCGTGATGAACGCCCTGATAGCAGGTGACCAAGCAGGCAGTCTGGCATCCTGGTGCCAAAACAAACAGAGGCTTTTCGCATGACCCAGCTCATGGGAAACGCAAAACGGCACAAGAAATGGCCGTAGGGACATCCACTCCTCACAGCCAGGAGGGCTCAAGGAGCGGCGCTCAAGGAGGACGCAAGCAGCGTGTACTGTGCACACATAAAGGGGCGCATCGCCTGGAACAAACACAATTACGGCAAAAAAAAGCTGTGATGGGAACCCGGCCGACTGGAATCAGTCGTAGGTCAAAGAGCATTTGTGGCCGGCCTGGAACTCGCCAAACAGACATCAAATGTCAGTTCCAGACTATGTCACAAAGCAGTTTTTGGCTTGCTTGGAGCTTCAGAAGACCTCTGCCTGCCAGTCTAACAACACAACGCAAAATTCCGAAAGAACATTCCTGCAGTTAGCCCTTCACTTTCAATAACATCTGATCTATATCCTTGGGTTACTTGTCGAGACTACGAAGGACGTGGTCAGCTATAGTTGACTTAGAAGCATATTGGGTATGTGGTATCCATGGCAACCGGGACACACTGCCAGAGCAAAGCAGTGAACCAGCTTCTGTGGTTCAATGTGGAAAGCAACGTGCCTGCTGCTGCCTTGCGCTGTGCGGCTGATCGCTATTGTTGTGTGGCTTTGCAATACGCCAGACAGGCTTCGTGCGTCTGAAGACGAAAATGTGGGAATGTAAATTACAGCCCAAAGGAAGCAATGTTTCTGAAACATTCATAACACCAACCAGCCTGTTCCCATCGGCCTGCTTGGCATCTTTAGTGCAGCTACCACAGGACTATAAAGGAGAACTAATCCGTATGTTTTTCATTTGTTGTGTCTGATCACATGGGGCATAAGAAAAGAAATTTGCATTTTAAAAACAACCCAAGTTAAAGACCAGGAAGCTGAAAGAGACCAAATGAATACGAATCAGAAAATGCCACTTTCAGGATATATCTTTAGACTGGTGCTATAGTCCTTTTCCAGAGCTTCACAGTTAGGGAGGTTATCACAGTTATCACAAATGAGCAGAAATACTCATTTTGTCCGAATAACTCTGGAGAAATCAATTGTTTTTAAAACTCTCACTCACTGTCACTCACTCAATCACTCACTGTCACTCACTCATTCACTGTCATTCACTCACTCACTGTCATTCACTCACTCACTCACTGTCACTCACTCAGTCAATCACTCACTTTCATTCACTCACTCACTGTCACTCAGTCACTCACTGTTTCTCACTCACTCACTGTCATTCACTTATTCACCCTCACTCATTCACCGTCACTCACAGTCATCACTCACTCACTCACTGTCACTCACTTCCACTCACCATCACTAACTCACTCACTGTCACTCATTTACTCACTGTCACTCATTCACTCACTGTCACTGTCTCACTCACTCCCACTCACTGTCACTCACTGACTCATTTCCACTCACACAATCACTAACTCACTCACTGTCACTCATTCACTCACTGTCACTGACTCACTCACTGTCACTAATTCACTGACTCACTCACTCACCATAACTAACTCACTCACTCACTGTCACTAGTTCACTCACTGACTCATTGCCACTCATTCATTCGCTATCACTCACTTACTGACTCACTCACTATCACTAATTCACTCACTCACCATAACTAACATACTCGCTGTCACTAATTTACTTACTCACTCACCATCACTGACTCAGTCACTCACTGTCACTCACTCACTGTACCCACTCACTCATTCACTCACTGTCATTCACTCACTGTAACCCACTCACTCATTCACTCACTCTCACTCACTCACACACTGTCACTGTTACTCGTTTTAGACACTTGAGAAACTGGGAAATAAACACGGCACAACACAACTGGCATGGGTCTCTCCTCTGTATGGAAGAACTGGGGATCATGGCTGTCTCTCCAGGCAGGCCTGCATTCTCCCTGTCACAATTGGAAAGCCTTTTTATCCAGCTGTGTGAAATTCTGTTCTGGCACAAGATGCTTGCAGCAGCCCTGCCTGATCACAGCCTGTCCACCATCACTCTTATGCTCAACCCCACTCTGCTAATTAAGGCCTGTGGATCTTTTATGCCCATGGATTTCAAATCCCGTCCCTCATCTCAGATATAACTGCTGGACACATATTAAATATACTGACACAACCATCGACGGTAACGGCCATTAGGTTGGTATTAAGCTTTGTGTTGTGCTTTGGCATGGGACACGCTCCAGGCCCCTTCAACAGCCCCGACCAAGACAAGAGGGTGGAAGAAGGTTAGAGGGGTCTTGGGTCCTTTTCAAACAGCTGTACCTCCTGCCAACAGCTACAAACCACAAGCAATACCCCAACTTTTTATTGCATTAGGAGGATGACACGTGATTATTATCTTGGTATGTAGGGCTGGCAAACTCTATGAGATGTCAATTTTTTTGTCTGGAGGAAAATGATTCACTATATAGTCAGAAGTAAGTCTGTAAAAATTACATTTATTTATGAGGGAAAAAAACAATCAAAAATTCTATTATTCAGTGGAAAATGTGATAGTCCCAGCTTAGCGTGATATTCCTGGTATCCCCTGGGGACCCCAATTCCTCACATCTTCCGGTGTCAAAATGTGACTAAAAATTTATTTTTTTGATAAAAAAAAAAGGATTCCGGAAGATATGTTAAAAGGTACTACATGCTTTAGAAATATATTCAGTGAGTCTGCAACGCTCCCTGACTGGTTAGCACATTTTCATTTATATGAGGACAAGCTCCTATAATCTTGTACGAGGACTGGAAGTGAAATGAACAAACATGCATAAAAATGAATAAATGGTTTGTTGGTTTCCTGTTTTTTTTTTAACCATTAGCAATTTTAAAATAACATTCACTTGTGGGCTGATGGGCATTTTCTATGACAATGACAAATGGAGAACGCACCCCACCCAAATGCCCCTTTTGAACATGACTGTCCCTGTTGGGAAACACACCCTTGACCTGGAGAAGCTACAATTTGCCTAGAAGTTAACTGGTTACATTTAGCTGACACCCTTATCCAGAGTGACATACATTACCCAATTAACAGGAATTACAATCTCCCTAGAGCAACTTGGGGTTAAGGGTCTTGCTCAAGGACCCACTGGGGGCAGATGGGATTTGAACCGGCAACCTCTGGGTCCATAAGCAGAGTCTCATACCACGATGTCATGCCATTGCCTGCACAGCACCAGCCAAAGGCTTCAGTCTGGCGGGCTCCAGAAGGGGAGTGCCATAGAGCCTGCGAACGGAGGACCAGGCCTCCCACCGCTTTTCATCCTAGCGAACACCAGAACATGCATTTTTATATTTCAATGCCTTTGCATCCATTTAGCGGTAATCGTTTGTCATTAGTCACCCGTTTGGAGTGGCCTTGTTTTGTTTATTGGGCTCGTCGAGTTCCCCGGCCTGCTGACTTCAGACACACCACAGCATAGCGGGGACAAAATCAAGCTAGGAGATATTAATATAAAAAAAACATGTTACATAACATCTTAACATGAATCATTAAATCGTTCTGGAAAAAAAAAAACATACCGGAAGAACAAACAGCTTAAGGATTGTCCCCCTGACACTCTGCAGGCAGATGAGCAACAGTATGCAGGAGAAGTTTCATTAATCTTTGCAGCAAGTGTGTTATGAACTGACAAAAAGCAGAGCGATGGGTCACAGTGGTAGGTGACCCTTCATCAATATGAATGATGTAACGTGGCCTCCAGCAATGCTGAGCACAGAGAGGACTGAGCTTGTCGAGTTTAACAAGTAGGGCCAGTATATTCTCACTCACACCAGCTCTGTGACACTAGTTACTTATTGTGGACTGAAAACTGAATCTCGACTCTCGCATCTTGAATTGCATGTTAATTACATGACTTACTATAGAGAAAGACTAAATTCCTGCATACCAAAGATGCTACTTTATTATAATAAATAAATGCTAAACATTTCACTAAACAGCACAATTAATTTATTTGCCACTTAACCCTATGTGCATAAGATTTTGAAGTTAAAAGAATGATACGCAAAAATTTGGTTCCATACATTAGAGAATCTCCTATTATTGTTATTTATTATTATTATTGTCATCAACAACAATAAATAATAATAATAAATTTGTTTTCTATATTTATGGCTGTTTATTGTCCTTGTGCATGGCATCCTATGGCTGAGGAATGATAGAACCAATAATACCAGTCATTACTGAAAATAACCATGGAAACGGAAAACCTCTGTGACGATACTGGCCAATAGCGGAATGCTTTTACTATGAAAACAGTTCTTTGCCTTGATTACGCTTTCAGGCCTCTGTAGGTATAACCCAGAAATTGCTGAGCCGAGAGCCTTGATGCATTTCATCAATAGATCTGGGCATATTGAATGGACTTCCTGGGGTAATCTCTGTAATGGACACTCTGCTTACTTACGCATCAACACTTGTAGCACTCGATGGCCATATGTTTGGTCATATACTTAGGCGGTAATTTGGAACTCACCGGAACACCGATTATGGTCCAATTTGAACATGGGCAGCCGTGTGACACGGCTGCCGAAACTCCTGGGAACATTTAATCGGTGCCTCTTTAGACCTTGCCGAGGTCGATCTCAGAATGCGGAGCAGCCGGCTCTCAGTAACTGGACTGCCGTGTTGCTGAGCATGCACGCTTAGCACAGAACCAGTTCCGCCACGGTTGGTGCCACCGGTCCAAAATAGGGCGGAAGCAGCACACAGCAGCATTCGGAGTTCTCAGAACCCCGAGCATGCAGCCTCCATGGATACATGGACTGCCCCCCTTGCCCTAGCAGACCACATCCCATGGAGACCTCATTGGGTTATTGCTTCTCCCCCAGAAAATGATTCATTGCCCCCATCACCCCGTGTTCATTAGTGCAGTGAGTGCAAACTCACACTGAGGCCCATAATGGGAGAACAAATCTGCTGGAGTTTTTTGAGGTAGCTACTCAGGAAGTTGATGATAAGAAGGCCTATGATGTCATCTACTTAG
>JAODKM010000040.1:4630563-4640863 GCA_026780845.1 Petrocephalus sullivani
GGTCAGAAAAGAAGAGGTGAGTAGGGAACAGGAGAGACAACAGGCAATGAATGAATGCTTAACAAACACCAGGAATTAGGGCAATCAGACAAGCCTGTCCTATGGGGGGGGGGGGGGGGGGGGGGGGTGTACGTGGGTGTTTACAAAAAAGAAAACGTCACACTACCACATCCGCATTGTTTCTCACGATCCTGCACCCCCTCCGCCCCCCCAGTGGGAATGTGTAACGGTCTCCACGGACGGACACCAGAGTCATGGTGGGGCCTCTGTCAGGCTGCTGCGTGCTTTGTTTAATCAGCCCCGATTCACTTGATCTGGACTGGAGGGCACCCAGAGATTCCCCTTTTTTTGGGGGGTTATTTGACATGCTGCCCAACAAAACAATTTCATGCACTTTCAGCTCAGGTTTCCTTCACGCTCCGAATTACATCGTATCACTCCAGCATCCCACCCAAGTAAAAATCCAGGAGAAGCTTGGGTCCTGAAACCCAAAATCCCATGATGGGAACCTTGCACTGTCAGGGTAATCAGTTCCCAGAGATCGATGTGTTTCCATATAAAAACTTCCTGGAAATTGTGCATGAAATGGCTGCATGGATTCAGCTAGGCTTCTCAGCATTTTTTTTTTTTAATCTTTAGAAGAATAACAGTTGTGGAAAAAGAGCTGACTGGAATTCAGAATAGTCCTAGTGTTCACATCACATGACACATATCAGACCAAAATAAGATGTTGTTGTGATTAAAAAAAAAGCCCTTAACACACACTTTGAGTGGGTGTGTAGAGTTTGCACGTTCTAGTCGTATCGTGTGGGTCTCCTACAGGTTCTCTGGTGTCCTCCTACAGGCAAAAGTCATGCAACTAGGCTAACAGGTTCCTCCAAGCAGCCCATAGGTTGTGAGAGTGTGTTCCCTGTAATGCACTGGCGTCCCATCAAAGGTGGACCCCAACCTTGTGCTCTCTGGAATAGGACCCTGTCAAGGATAGGTGATTCAAATTTAGATGGATGAATACTTCTGGGTGCATTATTATTCAATATGAGTGTCTCATTACCTATTTATTACACCCGTCTTCTAAGCATCCTCCTCCACCAAGTTCCAGATTCACAAAAACATAAAATGTTGATGACAGTCACAAAGCCACTGCTGAACTTGTTGGAATCTAAAAACGTTGAAAGCCTTCCTGTTCCCGTGCCAACGGCTCTGTAATGATTACTCAGACGCCACAAGAATCATCCGGACAAGCGCGTGTGACGTCACTGCCATTTTCTGCTTGGTCTCGGAGGGTCAGCGGCAGGGATAGATTTATAAGGTATCGCGGCTCTTTGTCACTGGATTCCATTCATTAAAGAAATATATGCAGACTGAGACATTCAGGAAGTACAGCGTTTTCTCGCTAAGCTGACTAGTTTTATTTTTGTGAGGCACTCATGTTATGTGTACTTTTTTGCTTGCAGTTTAGAAAGAAATACTTTTTTTCTTTGGCCTCTTCGAAATCTAAGGAAATTACGGCTCAAAAACTGATGAGGAGTGGCAATGCTTCAAAGAGACACTTAAAATTTTACTACCATGTGTTAAATGGTTACAGATCTGCCTAAGAACCAGAGTTGTAGTTCTTGAGATCCGGTCTTGGTCCCGAGACCTGTCTTGAGGCCGCTCGACCTGATCTCGGTCTCGGTCTTAAGCCCGTTTTGTCTTGATCTTGCCTTGGTCTTGGCCATAAGTCTCGAAATATTGCAAAACATATTATCTGGATCAACATGCAAATATACTTCTTTCCCCTCAATATGCGGAAATTAATTTTCCTGCTCTGTCCAGTACTACATCTCCCAGCTGCCCCGGCGGTACAACACTATTGAGCAGCTTCAGGTGGGTAAGGAAGCAGGAAGGTGGAGATATGGCAGTTACTGTTGGTAAAGCTGGCGAGCCACATAACAGCTGGAAAACCATCCCCCCAGCAATGTGGGCTTTGTCTGCCGTCATTGAATTTGGATAGACATTGCAACTTCAGCTCCTGTTGAGCATGTTTTCAGCAGCGGGGGTCTTATTTTGAGACCACACCATGCCCAAATGGGAGCCATAATGATAAAAGATTTAGTGTTCTGTAAGTGCAATTATGCACTGTTGCATACATCATAATGCTTTTTTAATCTGCATTACTACTTACTTACATTACTACTTGCATTACATAAAAAATACTTAAAAAACAACCAAGAAAAAAAAACATTTTTATTTCATATAAATACGTGCATTATTGTTTGTCTTTTGGAATTACATAAATGTATATATAGCCCCAATATGGGTGCACTCAACCAAAAAAAATCTAAATTCTGATTCTGAATTTTCAAGTCTTGGTCTTGGTTCGAGTTTGATTAAAAGTCTTGGTCTTGACTCGGTCATGGGTTGGATGAGTCTTGATCTTTTCGATCTTGAAACAGATTGCCCGGAACACATCACTGCTAAAAACTAAGAGTGTTTTTAATTGATGTTCATCACCTCAATAAAATTTCTGGTGTCGTAAGGAGAGCAGGGAAGCAGGAAAGTGTGGAAAGGATGGACATCCGGTGTTAATGGCAGCAGGTGTCATGTCCTGCCCGTTCGATCCTCCTGTGTGCCACGCCCCCTCATTTCCCTCGTGTGACTTCCAGCGTCTCCCAGCTGTTTCTTGTTCTGTATTAGTCATCCTGTGTATTTAGTCCGCGTTCAAGTCTGTTTCCCCAGTCCGGTCATTGAAGTGTTCTAGTGCTGCTTTCCGTTTGTCCGTTATCCCAAATAAATCCCGTATTTCCCAGCATTTTAGCTTCCGTCCGTGCTTCCTCATTCCGCACCAGGCAGCTCATCACAGCAGGAACAGCTCTTGGCGTTCATGGACCAGCTTGGACTGACCCTTTGGGAAACTGCTGGAGGTTCCACGCACCAGCTCGCCCTCCATCAGGTTCGGGCACAGATGTGTTTTCTGCATCACAGAAAAAGGCCGTGCTTCTCTATAAAACACTGTGCGAACAGGAAGCCTTTTGGGAGTGACGTTATCGAAGTGGCCATCAGCGACTATTTCCCTGGGAATCTACTTGCAAATAACAAACATGTGAGAAGTGGCTGTGGCCTTCACAGCTCCTGGTCAGAGATCATATTAGCTCCCATTAGGAACGGGGTGGGGGTGACATCATCCTGTTAATCTCACATGAGTTCCTCTACACCCCCCCCCCAAACACCTGAGCGAGCGTCCGGTCCCTGTCACCGGAGGTGGTGGTGCTCTCTGCGGTGGAGGAGGGGTGACGTCACCCTTCCTGTGGGGCGCCTTGGGATCTCCAGGACCCGCCACATGCCGGGGGTGGGGGGGAGTGGGTCGATAATGCAAGCAGCCGTTTCCTAACATCCTCGCAGCTCTAACGAACTCCAAAGCTGGCATCAGAATTCCTGCCACCTCCTACAGTATTTCCCTTAAAAAAATATGTATATCACCATGCCTACCCTTCCACCATTTTACCAGGTGGGTGGGATGGCCTATAGAAGTAAGTTTAACTTTAATTGGACGTAAACATCTCTTCCTGCTCCCTAACCCCCGCTGAGTCCTGCATGGGCAAACGGCACTCCACGAGCCTCGCTGGATGCGGCGGTATTCATGCGCTAAAGACGGCGGCGGCGATGCCGATAACTAAACATCGAGGGCGGCGGAATCTGAAGGGAAACTAAACGCTAAGTGCTGAACCTTCACCCCGCCTCCCGCTGGCACATTCGCCGAGATGCATCCGCTAATTAGGCCCGTGCGAGAGCAAGCGTGGCTTTATGTATAATTCGGCTTGCATGCATAATTTGCGCGGACGAGTTTTACCTGAGAAAAGTCATTTTAGAAGGTCCCACTCTTCAGAAGTAAAGGAAATCAATAAGAGATTCAGAACACAACTTGGACTACAAAAACCAATCTGGAAATAATTATTGTGTGCTGTAAACAAACCGTGATTGTTGAATTACCGGTTTATTTTCCTTCTTTTCTAAAGGGCCCTGGGTGCAGTACAACTGCAATAATGAAACAGCTGGCTCCGTCTTTTGCCGCCTTTGTTTACTTATTGCTCTGAACAGAAACGGCAGCGTAATCAGAGGTGCAAATGACAGCCGCGGGCCGCATCCACATCGCAGCGGATTGTACCGGCCAGTGGGAAGGAATCTCTCTCATGTCTTTTTATGTGATGTTTTTGGAAGGGTAATTTCTGCCAGTGGGGGGTATAACTATTTCCAAGTTCCCGTTCCAGTTCTGATCCCCCCCCCTGACAATTCTTTCCAACGCTTCTGCAGCAATTTACTGGCGAGAAGTTTGCAGAGACCTTTCTTCATTACCCCCTATTGATTATCACAGGTACAGGCTGGTCCGTCGCGTACACCTCCCTCGGTGCCATGAACGGCATCGCATTCCGCTCCCAAATCTGCTCACTACGATAAGCCTTTACTCGTTAATACGGCGTCTGGTAATGCCCACAGCAATGGGGTTGTCTCAACCTTGCGAATACCTCGCTCTAAATACCCTATTGGAGAATATAACTGAATCGCCTCCATCAAGGATATTGGAGTGTAGCTTCAGGAACTGAACCTGCAAGAATACTCCTTATCCTCGGCCACTTTACCGCCTGCTGCCTCCGTTACCCACTGTAGAGATTTCGGCGCACGGAGCGGTACGTGTCTGCCGGCACTCACGCCGTCCGGCGGAGCTAAGCCTCAACAAAGCCGCCTTTCTCTACCTCTCAGCCAAGAAGCAGCCCCACCGAGTCACTGGCCACCTTCCCGGGAGCTCGGATCAATTAATTTGACTAAATGTCAACCACTGCTGGTGAAATGCGCGGCTGATTAGACGCAGCGATCGCTTACCAGCTCGCGGTTTTTGATAAGGCTAATTAGAGGAGGCTGGCGGAGGAAATCAATGCAGTCCCACAAATCAATTCACACACACGTATAAGGAAGCCGTCGCGTCCCATGCATGGAGCGGTGAAGAACCGCTTATTAATATCACAGTATCGTTGTCTGATCGATGGGCACAATTTGCAGTGCACCCATTTGTTTTTCCGAGCGAGGGCTCTTTGTACAGGAGTCAAGGCGGGGGTAACAGTGTCTGTTTTAGTCCCCGCCTAGCAAGGGGAATAAAAATGATGTTGGTCTGGAGGGTTTCCATGCCATTTTGGGGAACGGTGGAGTTTTAGGCCTTGTCCACACATACGAGGGGCACTGTAAAACACAGCTTTCGTAAAACTCTGTCCATGGGTGAAGATTTTCAGAAACTTTGTTTTTAGCGTCGACATGTAGACAGGAAAAATTGTTTTTGGCATTAAAACAACCCCCTGTTGGTTAGGTATGCTCTTGACAGCGCGTTTTCATGTAGACCAGGGATCTCAAACTCCAGTCCTGGAGGGCCAGAGTCCTGCACATTTTTGGGCTTACCCTCATTTAACACACCTGATTCAACTCACTGTGCTAATTACCACACAGCACTTGATTGCAATCATTTGTGATGGAACAGGGAAAGAATTAAGCTACACAGGACTCCACCTCCCCAGGACTGGAGTTTGAGACCCCTGATGTAGACAGAGATAATTTTTTCGAAATACTGGACAAGAAAAAATCACTGTTTTTAAAAATGGACAAGGCCTTAGTGTAGGAGAGCATTCGTTTTTCAGCTCCATGCAGCTTATTGACATTCTGTTTACAACATGTCTTGGTGTACACCCTATGTCTATAAATCCAAAGAAGTGGGTAGCAGATACATAGCTATTAAGCAAAATATATCTGAACTACCGTTTAATCTATACCAGCCTCTTATCTGCCTGCAACTATTTTAGTCTGTCCCCGATTAGAGCTGTGATTAAACCACCCTTAACTCAGATGATGGAATTTGTTGATCTCAGGAGGAGCTTGTAGTCTTGAGTGACTAGAGTCTAGAATATAGACTAGACAGTGATTCTAGTTCAGATCTTCCTTGCTTACTTGGGTCTTAGACATCATGCTTATGGCACTTTGTGTCTCTGTGTGCTGCTGGTAATGTCTGATGCCAGTTTCCACTCTGTCAGTATAGATGTCGATCTGTCTGTTTGGCTTTGTTATTAGCCAACATAGGCAATGAGACCATGGCCACGTAGGGGATTGAAACGCTTGCCGTGTGACGGAACACTGTGCCTTCAGACAATAGCATGTCCTTCAAATATTTGAATTAGCGTGTCGGTGAGGCTTCACACTGAGAGGTTTGATAACGGCCCCATACGTCTGAACTTCAGCTGTTTCATAATGACACTGCACGTGACACACGTTTGGCCATGGTGAAATTAAATTTCTGAGCGTGGAGGTAGGGCAAGATGTGGACCTGCTTCAAAAACGGGAAGGGCTGACAAAAAAAGGCCAAAGGGGGTGTAGGACAAAATGGCTGGCACCCGTGGTGACGACCTGGAACTGTAGAATTTAGCCTGTGGGGTTTTCAGCACTGTTACTTTAAGTCCTAACAAATGGGATTTAAATTCCCATCCTTAAGGCTGGAAATGGGGGGTAAATGAGAACTGTCAAGTAAGTATGAATGCCCCAATGAGTCCTGATGCACAACTAAAACTTATTAATTATGCACAGCAATGCACATAGTAAAGCAGGTCATAGTTCTTAAAATGACATTTTGAACTTCTATACACATAAGAAATTCCAATAATCTTTCAGTTGCATTAAGTAGTTTCAAATGACAAGCTGCAAGGCATCGGGAAGCAGTGAAAGGCAGTTGGCAGAGGCTGCCCAAGGCTTTGAGACCTGGCCTGACGGGACTGATCTTCTGCAGCATCTATGGCATACCACATTGCTCCTGGTGGAGAGGAAGGCGAGGTCTAACAGCGCATGGCCACTGCTCCTCACCAAGAGCGTGAACGGCACTTTCACTCGTCAGTCTGAGAGACAGGACAGTGAATGTTGTCCTTTATGAAATAGCCGAAAAAACTGGAGGCAAAAGCCCCCTGTTTGGCACCACTTTCCCAGACTTACAGGCTCAAAAGATGAATCATTTAAATATCCTAGTGTTGCTAAACTATTAACTTTAGTCCAAAGTAGGCTTTACTATAAATGTCACCTTGTGCTAAAACACATACATAAGGCTGCATTCAATGTACTCTCTAGAATAGTTTTAATGCCGGGGGCAATACTTTTAATTTTACATGTGAAAATACCTTCTCTGTTGTGGGGCAGGGCTATTATCATTAATTCAATTTACAAATGAATACATTAAACATAAAATAGCAGGTTACGAATGACACCAACAGCTGAGTATATTGTGGCAAACAGATCCCTGGCGTCTAAGGCTGGGTAGGAAAAGATTGGGGTTTTTTTTGTAGAGAAATGGAACAAAAAATGGGGCTGAGGATCCATTTCATAACAATGTAAATTGCTGATTGAAAACAGACCCTAAAAGGGATTGCACACGCCTCACAGCCTCATGTGTGCCCAGCTGACCCTTATTAGGCAGCTACGCTATGCTGTAAATAGGGTCAGCTGGGATTCATTACCTGAGGTTCGGGTTAGCACTAACCCAGTCTGTCACCGTCGCTTCGCCGACACACCATAAGCGATGTATAATCCATTCATCTAGGTACCCAGCCATTTTCCAGCTGATTCTCCTTATTGGGGTTGCGGGGTTGTCTGTAATATGTTTGAAAAAAAAAAATAAGGGTCAACCAGGGGTATGCGAGTATCTTCTTGCGAGCTTGTGCACAACATTAGAAATAGGATAATGGACATTTATTTATATCCCGAAACAGACAAAGAGGCAGATTAGGGAGTGGCGATGGGTGCATTAAGACCGTTTGCTGGTTTGTTGCAAGCCACTTCACAGGCGAACAAAGTCTGCCCCCCCCCCCAAGAGATGCCGCATAATTTTCCCAGCATGCCATGGGGAACAATAGAACTGAAGCAGATGCTCTTGTGGTTAATGGCTCAGACACAACTGAGCCAAGGCAGTGGCCTACTCTAGTGAGAAGGTCGCCCTTCCTGCTAGCTAAAGCCGTGGGATACTAAATCACCTGATGAACACAGATACGGATGAGAGAAAAAACAGACCCATTTGTCATGCGTGTTTGGAATCTGTGGCTGGCTCTGGGATTTCACGGCGAAGGGGGTGATGGTATCGTGGCCTCCACACTACCATAATCTTGGATTTAAATAATTTTTCCCTCTCTTGCTTTAATAAACCATTGATGAATGTTTTAATGCTTTCTGAGTAGGTGTTTAGCACTTTAGTGAGTGTATTAAATGTCTCCAGAGACCTTCCACCTGTACGGTAGTTAAACAACAGGGATGTGCGTGGACAAAATGTGCATTATCTATCTGAGGCAGCACTAGGCTTTGTGTCGGACTGTTCGTGAGATGCATTTCTTAATACAGTGAAGTGTATTTGGCAAATTTTGTTAGCCCACAAACCCATTGACCCACCAGGCAAATGTCCAGTATGCCAGCTGACCAGTCCAACCCTGTTGGTGATACAGTCTCAGCTAATGCATCAATAAGTCAATTGTGTGTTCTTGTGTAAGCAGATAGACTTGATTATTTGTGACTAGTTTAAGAGCTTTTTTAAGCTAACCTTTTCATCCCCTGGAAGCTACTTCTTGGTCACAACTCTCATCAACTTGTAGCTCATCACTGAACAAAATTATTTGTGGTTTCCAGCATGACACAAAACACTCCATCTGAACTTCACTTCATCGAGGACCATCAAGTTAAGTGGTTAAGTTACTCATTCATTCACCCATCTGTCCATCAGTTTCGCAAATGCCTTACATAACAGGGAGTCAGGCCAGTTGGAATTTTAATAAAAATAGACGTACGTGAGGGTAAAAAACTAGTGACTAGTTTTCTTGAAGTCGTACTCAATTAACTTTATAATACAGAATTTGACATATTTGGCAGCATTGTGATAGAGAGCCATCCATTCATTCAGTGCCTGCAAACAGCACGTACATCCTGTTCAGTTTGGACACAGTGGACCACGTCAATGTGTTTGACTTGTCGCTTTGGTAGTCATTATCCTTTTGGCGCGGTAACAGCCTGCTTCAGAAGACATACCCCGTTCATTTGCATGAGCACACAAACTACTCAATGTCTAACTACGGTACTGCAGTGTTGTTCGCCTTAACGTATTAAGACACCCTTCAGCATCGGCCATCCATATCATCGGTAGTTGTATTTTGTCTGTCACAGTGTCATCGCGGGTGGTGCCCAGCAATGGGGGTGCTCTCGGGCCTGACCGCAGCACAGTGAGCCATCACTGCAGGGGCAGCTGGAAGGCCAGCCCTAATTGCACGCATGCTATAAATCCAGAACCTTCATACTGAGATCTCTGGAAGTTCAGCCAGTGTACTGAACTGTAGCGTATGTTCCTGCTCTGTGACCTGGAAGCACTCATACCGAATGGTTGGCTTGAGGAATACTTCCTTATCGGGCTAGAGCTTAGCACATCCGTCAGTCTGCTTAGCTAGCTCTGGTTACTCGGTGCTAGTTGCAGAACTACTCAACAATCCAGCCAAACCGGCTCCATGATAAAAGAGAGAATACCTAATATTCCTTTGCACTCTTATGTCAGCACCCCCCTGCTTCACCCCCGCATACCCACAGTTTATGGTGTCCTGGTGGGGGTGGCACTGGGGGAGGAATGAGCAGCCTTGCCATGATGGGGGGGGGGGCATGACCCCTTCAGTCACCACTAAGCCTTAAACCATATATCAACATTCACCATGTGTAAGTAATACAGACGCATCCACGCCTACTGCTTTGATTTGACGTCTGATTAGGTATTTCCAGCACCAGTATAATTCGCTTCAATTAGATCCTCCTATTATTAACACTGGCTCCACCATGTGTATTCGTGACACCACTCAATTGTCAACATATACATACATTATAGATAGGGAGTTTTGAACACTAAATTGACATTATCCTTTTAGAAACAATTCTCAAAAAAAAGTTTTTTCTTCCTTCAAAAAATACTATAGTGTATTTATGCTGTCATGCAAATTTCTAACATTTTCAGACTTCAAGTTCTTACATATCCCAATACTTATTCCAAATAAAAATACAAAAAAACCTTTAGGATCACACTTGATATAATATATTATAGAAGCAGAAGACAAAAATATAGCAAAAAATAAAAACGAGGACCAATCCTCAGAGATTACGTTCGTTTGGGGTGGATCAGTAGTGCCACCTGCTGAGCAAAAATAGAATTAAGAACATAAGAACATAAGAACTATACAAACGAGAGGAGGCCATTCGGCCCATCAAGCTTGCTTGGGGAGAACTT
>JAODKM010000040.1:4648695-4667675 GCA_026780845.1 Petrocephalus sullivani
CCAACTACTGGACCCACTGCAGGTCTGTCAGAATCAGCACCAACTGGCACTTCAGCCTCTCCGCCAGAGCTCATTAACAGATAACCCTAACCCCTAACCGCATCCTCGGAGACACCAGTGTGAAAAGCTCTTACTGTCGCCGATATTCCTGTTCTGTTCCTCCACGTCTTCGCCCCGATTTGAAGCAGGAATTGCACTTACTACATTCATTTGCCTGCTTAGGCTTCCCTTGCTGTGTGGCGAGTCATCTTCACTGCCCGCTGCATCGTGATCTTATGCTCCACACACGATGAAGGTGCTCAATGTGGCTGGCTGGCTCTAGTGCCACCAAAATGCCTGTTTATCTTTATCTAGTCCTGCTTCCACTTCCACTTACTGTACTTACTAGTACTTAACGGCCAAAGTGTCCCCACTTTTTTTTTATAACAGCAGAAATTGGGAAAATACATCCTTGAAGTGAAGGTCCGAAGGCCAACGGACAGCTGAGACAGAAGGATCATGGTGGACCTCAGGCCGGTACCGTCTCTTTAAATTCCATCTGCAGCCGTCCCCGCACCAAGCATGCCCCCCCCAGGCTCACCTCTTCAGGGTGGCTCAGCACGTGTCCCTCGGGGCCTGTGATTCCAAGGCCTAGCAGCTTCTTCTGCTCCTGGAAGCCAGGGGAGACAAATCAGTCACTCTAAAGCTGCGTCACCCATCCTGGGGGCTGCAGCCTCCTAGTGGGCCGTTAGGGTACTGACGGCATTCAGTCACTCTAAAGCAGCGTCGCCCATCCTGGGGGCTGCAGCCTCCTAGTGGGCCGTTAGGGTACTGACGGCATACAGCCAAATGTTGCTTCGTGTCTGTCGTAGGTCAGTTAATGAGAAGCATGATAGCAGGCTACAACCCCCAGAAAATGGCTCGATGGCTTTCCAGATGAAACCAATGAAGCCCAAACCGAGACATGAAATCACAAGTTATGAAAATGCAGCAGTGAATATTTCTCAGTCAGGATACACGAGAAAAGTAATATGTAATGAAACTTCAGTGCAAGTCTTTGTGTGGTTACATTTATATGGGCAGCAACATTTTTTTCAGTTCTGTCAAATAAAAAAGGTCGGAAAACCCTGCATCCTCATTCAGGGCAACTAAGATGCAGCACAATAACTGGACCAGAAACTGTAAATTTACCCTCCAGAATACTCCAAGTATGTCCCACGATCTGCTTCCTGTTATCTGGGAAGTATATGAATGATACTGGCAATATAGCTTCAGCTCTTACAAAATGAATTAACAGCCCGAAGCTCAGAAATAAGGATGATAAAGATCTCAAATCCGGACACAAAGAGCAGCTCCGTATCTGACAGACCAAGTGCCTGATGGGAAATAGTACTGGGGAAAAAAACAGCTTTCAAGATCACAGTTTGCAGGATGACCATTTGCTGTCAATCACTGTCTGCTTAGATCCCACTGGATGTGACTGGCCACGGGAGACTGACAGCTCAGGGAACTCGTCCCTCAGTTTCACAGTTTCGTTTCTCCCATCATGGTGTTCTGTGACACTTCTTCTAGGCCAAATTGAGTTTCTGCTGTCCTGATCCACGAGCAGATCTAGATAAACAGGTGCTTCATTGACACCAATCATCGACTCGCTTAGCACTGATTTAGATCAGAGTCACTGAGCGGAGCACCATCCATTCTTAAAGACCTTCCCATGAATACAGGTGGATTGGTGTTGCTTTCTCTGTTCTGTTTGGGTTATGGGACTGGCCAGACCCACCTCGTCGACGATGTCCCCATTTTCAGCGTGCACCTGTGCCACAGCTCCCAGGTCTCTGAGGATGCTGAAGATTTCGTACATCTGTTTACGGAGAACACAATGTCAGGTGTCACACACATGCCAACGAGACGGCTTACCAGATTACCAACCACCGATCCTGGGTGTGGTCAGCCTCACCTGCGTATCAGAGCTCTGGAACTTGTCTTTGTAGGACATAAATACCAAAAAGGAATTTACACCTGGAAGAACAGGGGAAGACAAATCAATCTGACAGCAAATGTAACTAAGGCACAGAATCGGTGAATGTAACAAGGTGTAAACCTTTAGTTTGTTAGTTTGCACTGAAGGCTACCCAAACCCAGTTCTCTTTTTAGTCACCAGACATGTCCAGCTGGGACCTTCAGCTTGCTTTAAAGTAACAGCTTGAGACCTCAGCCTTAAAATTAGCCAGGTGACAGTGATGGGGACATTTGCATTCTTAATCTGCACCACACTGCACTGCACAAACACACAAAATTAAACAGAGTTTTGTATATTTACATTATACTTAATGTAGTGTATTGTATATGTCGTCTATGTTATACATTTATTTCTTTGTATTGGTATTTATGTGTAGCACCATACGGGATATTTCAATGCACCGTGTAATTGTACACGGATGTGTTGACAATAAAGGACTCTTGAGGTTCAAGTTTAAAACCAGATTTCAGATTTTCAGATTTTAATTCTGTCTTAATGATACTGTATTGTGTCACAACACACCCATGTAAAGCGCCCTTGTGAAAGGCGCTATATAAAAATAAATTGAATTGAGCTCGTATTACCCTGTTAACAAAAGCAGAAAATCCAAATACCATTTTTCTGTCTGAGAGGAGACATAATTGTAGTGGCACGTGTGTATGTGTGCATGACCGGGATGGGGTGTGGCTGTCAGGATGGATTAGCCAATACGAGAATCGGGAGTCAGGACACGGGAGACTAGTTAAGGGTGCTTCTCTTGCAGTAATCCTGCTTATTAAAGAGCAAAAATGCACAGGAGAAAAAGTGACATTGAATAAACAGGCACAGCCATATATATATATATATATATATAGCCAATAAGGAGCAGAATTTTGCATGTACTGAAGACGCCTCGCAGAAGCAGGCACGCTGACAGTATAGTGCTTATGCACATGGGCACAGGCAGCCCCATAAACGATTAAAACCCTGCATGTCGCTTAGCATAAAAGCATCAGAAACTCAGTAGCATCGGCATCAAAGGTCCCGCATGCATTTTGAGACGTCCTTCATGGACGCAGTGACGCTTTCCCCTGTCTGCACCAGGACACAGACTGGCGGCCGGACCGGCGGTGGCCCTGAGGCTCCTGGCACGGGTCCTACCCTTGTCCTTGACCAAGGTCTCGAGCTCCTCAAACAGTCCCTCGTGCCAGCGTGTGATGTCCATGTGCAAGGAGTAGTCACAGCAGGAACGCTGGTCGGCCACGTCGCGCCACTGGTCGTACGCTGCCAGGAGGCTCGAACCCGGCTCGGGAAGGACGTGGTCAACTGCAAAGGAAGACAAACAGGGCAGCTGGGGAAATCCAAGCACTCCTTCTGACCCAATCCGGGTGGCACATTATTAGTTGAACAGGGCTACCATGTTAAACTCCTGAGTCTCGTGTTTTTATATGGCCATTAACTGAAATCTTTCGGAAAATTAAAATGCCTAGTGAGGCATCCTGCTACTGAGCTTGTGAGGGAAATGCCAGCCTTCGGATAAAAATAGCTATCAATTAAGGCTCTCTTTGCTGCTTACAAATGGTAGTAACTCATTAATAAAAAGGAAACTGTTATAACTTGTTCATAACCCAATTAATAACCAGTTCTCATTTCACTGCACATTGTATCTGTATAACTGCGTATATGATGAACAATGAAACTATGATGAAACTTGAATTTGAAACCATTCATAAACCGTTTATAGGGGCAGTCTTGTTGTAAAGTGGTAGCAATAATTTTTAAAACAGTGTTTTAAGGACAGCATTTAAAACAGTGTTTTTTTTTTAAGTGTTTGTTGTTTACCAGCCAGGAGTGGGTGAGTTGAACGAAAAGCCTTTGACAGGTCAGCAGGAGCTGGACTCACTTGACCTAACTCGAGATGACATGTTTCCCCTAAAAGGGGCCTTTCGCTCAGGGTTGACTGATTCGCCCAAACAACCTCCCCTGGTCCTAATGGTAAACTGGGCCCCCTCACACCCCTGCCCCCCACCTCCCCGTGTCCTTGTCGTGACGGCAGAGGGTCCCACGTACTTATCATGGTGGTGCCACCCGCCAGCGCGGCCTGGGTTCCATGGTAGAAGTCATCGGCTGGGCTCATGCCCAGGTGCGGAGAGTGGAGGCTGGTGTTCACATCTACTCCACCCGGGATGATGATGTGGCCATAGGCGTCGATTGCCTTCACCCCGCCGGGGACGATAAGGTTCTCCCCGATCTGCCTGAATGGTACATTACAACTTCAGTTTGATCCGGACTAGCTATCCAACAATATTTGCTGAACAAGATTCATTTTGCTGAATAGGTTCATTTACTATAACATCGAGAAACAGATCTGTGATAAACTTAGTCCAGTTATCCTCCAAATTTAAAAGGCATCGATGCACCTAATGATGGGCATAATGAGGCTTCCTGAACCATTTGCTGTATTTTTTGACCCCACTACATGGTGCTTTCTGTTTAGAAAAGGGGAAAACCCAATTTGCCAATGCAAACCAAGAGCACCATCTAGTGGTGTCAAAAAATACAGCAAATGGTTTATGTGGCATCATTTTGTCCATCACTAGATGTGACTCATATTCCGCAGTGTCCTCCTTGGTAGTCTTTCTTACAATTACATAAATTGTATGTGCTTATTAGTGCCGTTATTGTGCATTTCATTTATCTAACAACAATTTCATTTCATTTCATTTATCCATCCATCCACCCATCTTCCAACTGTGTAATACACAGTGTGTATCCTGGTCAGGGTTGAGGGATTTTCATATAAACTGTAAGTATTTATACTATACAAAACCTAGCTAAGGACTACATTCTTATTACATTTTCACATATGTAAATGTATATTTTCTTATATTTAGATCCCATTAGGGCCATTTCAGTCTAGTGGGCCTTCTTGGTAACCTATCAGAAGTTTTACCAGAAAAAGAACGACACACCAACCAGCACTTACTTGATGATGCCGTCCTCCACAAAGATGTCGGCATAAAAAGACTGATCGTCGTTGACAATCTTCCCGCCTTTGATGACGAGACGATCGCTCTGGAAAAAAAGGACGCGCTCATATTTTTACCTTCCCTCTGCACAAATCTTTCACCTTTGATGTAAATATAGAAGGCATGACGACTGTAGCAAATGAATAAAAATTACCTTTTATAATTATCCCTGAATTTTAATGAGATGTGGTGAGGCTTTGCTTGGCATACATTTCATTCATTAGCTCACAGGGCAGCAGGCAAAGTCACAAATGTCAATACAAACATGCAAATATGATTTAACGAGTGCAGATAATGACGATAATAAAGGCAAAGTCTCTGTGGGGAAGTTCGGCCTCCATTCCTTAGGTAAATGGAGCATGTACCTTTGGAACTTTGCAAGCTGGGTGTCATAATTCAGTTTTCATCATGTGGGTCCTAACTGTATTCTTGCCAAACACCCATATTTACCAATCCCGACTATAGGTGATTTAGGCTTCCACTCAGAGCTGAATTGTACCTCAACAATACAAGTTCAACTCAGAAACTACAATGTTTCATATTGCATCATTTGTTCATTGCCATTAAAAAGAAAACGGAATAGTAAATTTGTGATGTGAAAACTTATTTCCTCAAGAAACCGGTGAGGAGACCCCACCTAGAAAATAAACATGTAATATTAAAGCTTTGCAAAGTCAGGCTGTGTAAGATGCCCTGCAGTTTGCTTTGCTTCAGTAATAAAACCGTTTATTGGACCGTCACACAGCGGAGCCTTAGGGAGTCCGTTTCAGCAATCGCTGCTTATTCATCAAACTGCGCCCACAGCACGCAGACCAAGCCGGGCGCCCCGTGGCTCGGAGCCCAGGGCTCTGTGACGTGGATGGGGGCTGTCCTGGCGACTAGGGGGTGCAGGGAGAGGCGGCGTGCTCCCTGCCAGGTGCCAGGTCTGGCAGCAGCGCTGCCATGTGGCGTTACGTGGGTCTGTTATTATTATTTTTTTGTTACCATCACCCACCTGATGGATTCCCGAGTTCTTTTTTTTTTTGCTCCAGTCTGTTGCTGTTTTTTCTCTCCCTGCTTCCGATAGGCATCCATTATACGGGTAGCCGAATGGGACAAACTTTGCCAGAGCCCGTACGACGCCAGATCATTTATACGTAATCAGAATGAAACAGAAGGAAGTCTATCGCAGGGATTTTTCTGAGAACAGTAAACATTTGAGAACAGGACAAATGACCATTTTGTGCAGTTTTATGAAACCAAGTTAAGACTTAATTGGTGCTATGACATTATTGAAGTTATCCCAATTTAGGACACATTAGTATAAAATATTCAGGTACCATATGTAAGGCTCATTTCAGATTTAATCGAGGGGCTCAGCATATCAAAGTCAGTGGACGTATATATGAATAAGAATTAATATAAATGATATTTATCAGCATCTTAACCTTTCTGGATATTTTTCCAGGGGATCCAGGAGATACATTCAGCAGAGAAACCGCTTGTATAGCAGCAGCGACAGTAACAGGATGCAAAGTGACCCTTTGGACTGGCGATCCAGACTCCGGCCCGGGGGGTCTGGGGTCTGTGGAGCGGACAGCCAGGGCACCGGCCACGGCAAGGCGGGGAGACACTTGGACACCTCGGTGTCCTATATGCTAACGCCAAATAAACACGATACCGCTAAGTAAATGTCCGTACGTATTATTCCATTCGGGGCATATTATAATAACTAACCTGTATCGTAGGTAACAATCCCGTTAGAATGAATATGGGTCAACACCGACAAAGCGGCCAAGCATCGTGACAACTTGTTAGTTTACTAGTCAACGACCAAGCCAGCATAAATGATTAAAGGATGTTAAGCAATGCCAAGAAATCTCAAAAGTGCTTTTTGCAATGTTTATCACATTTGCACGGTTACTAGTCTGACATCTGGTCCCAATAGTGGGGAAATTATTATTAATATTAGGCCTATTATTATCATTATTATAGATAATAATAATAGATGTCAATTTAAAAAAATATCAATTCGGTCTAATATACAGTACAATAACCCGTGATTTCCGGATAAAAACAGGTCGTATCAGTTCGGAGACTGAGCTCAATCAGTAAAACAAAAAGGCGACACAAGACAATAGGCCTCCTGATAACATTTGAATTTGGGTGGAAATCTGTCCAAACCCAACAAGAAAATCTGCCGCCCAGATGACTGACAGCTTTACATCCTGAGCCCCGGCCGATGTATTTTGAATGCAATGTACACGGCTGCTTCAGTAAAACACTGACAGAGAAATGGACGATGGCAGTGATCACGGTACGTGGTTCGGCCATGTCCGGATTAATGTCACACTATTAAAACGTGACCAGAGCTCATTTTCCGATTCCTCCACCGTGCATCAGGGCCAGCCGAAGCCCTGCCGGATCCTAAGCGATGGCTGTCATTGCCGGGGACGATGGCTCCTTACCGATATGCGGGGGACGCTCTTCTTGCCTTGGAAGGACATGCCGGCCGGCTGGAGATCTCCGAGACAGGGGGCAGTGAGAGACGCGACTCCGGGCGCAGGCACGACGCCCAGCGGATCTGTGCAGCCTCGCTGCGGCACCGACACTCTCCCCTATTTCTGTTGTCTCGCCAGACGGGAAGATGTGGAGTCCCCCCCCCCTCCCCGCCTGCCTTTGCTATCCCCCCTCGCTTACCATCTGCCTGCTTAGTATTCTACACCCGTCCTGCGGGCTGATGGAGGACTGGGGGGCCGTTCGGGGGTCTTTTTGACCTTATGAATCAAAACACCCTTCACACGTCCCAAACAATTCCAGAAGGAGAATGTGCAATGAAAACACGCGTCAATATTGACTCTGATTTGGAACCGGAACCTATAAAATATGTAGTTCTCATAAGCCCATGGCATTTCACATCCTGACACATAATTTACAGTCAGGATACTAGCGATTTACAGTCTTATGTTGGCCTTGTAGGTTACGATGCACTTGTTGGTTACTCAAAGATGTTCTTCATGTTGTGTTTATGGAAACAATTCAAAACTGTTTAAAGCCTATAAACAAAAGTACCATGCAGCCTTACTATTTATAGAGAGAGTAGAATATGTCTATATTGGGGAAGTGTAACGTCGACATTTAACTCACTTTAAAACTCAGCTTTTTAATAGAAGTTTAAAATAATCTTTAATTGTGTAAGGGATCCATTAGTGTGGTAGGTTGGCACCTCTACACTCAAGTTAAGGCCTGCAGTTGTATTTTTATAAAAACGCTGGAATATTTCTTTTTCTAATAATGAAAATATTAGACCTAGTACACGAACATTGCACACATAAATTGCAGAAATATTACATACATAAACACAATAACCAAAATAGCATTAGTCCAGCTTCTAGTAGTAATATTATTCCCTCCTTGTGTAGTCCGTTTAGGTGTGATTCATGTGAGCATCCATCACGGTAAAGTATTTTCTTTTTAAAAATTAAACGCTTGAGGACTTATAATAGCCCGTTACATATACACAAACACATACTCACATTTTGATACCAGTATGTTTGCAATGCAGACGTTTGTGGGTGTTTTTTGCGTGAACGTACCTGATCCTCGTTTGAGCAAATGACTATGGTAGGTTCCCCGGTAATGGAAACCGGTTCGGTTCGGCTGTTGAGATCGCTGCCGATCGAAAAGTTGCCTGCGCTCCCATTCTGAACGTCCGGATCCGCCGAAGAAATATGCATATCTTCTGAACCCTGTTTGGCGTATTTTCTTACACATTTGGGACTGAATGACTCAAAATTTAAAGTTTTGTTTTCAAACGCGTCTTCCACTTTGCAGAACATTCCTCCCAGTTTAACTCTAGGCTTTGAACTGTATGTGCCCAGTTTGGAAAACAGCGCTCTCTCATCAACGTCGCTAGTAAGAAGTTTCCTTTCTGCCATTCTTACGTGCTTTTAAATATATATATAGAAAATGTTTTATTTTCTTAACCCAAATTAAACAGCACCTTAAGACTAGATTAAACGATCCGAAAAAACAGGTCAGTCGGAAAGCGGGCACTGATGTCCCCTTTACAGCACTCTAAGGTAGGCGACGTCACGCTCTCCGCGGGACCCGTGGGGCAGGAGCTCTCCGCGGGGGCGTGGTGCTGAACGACATCGCCACTGCCAGCTCCTGACGGCAGCCCAGCCTCCGGAATGACGAACAAAGGTTCCAGCGAACGTCTCTGTAAACCAAACTTGTTGCTCATTTGCGCATTTAATTAGTATCCATAATGGTTGTGAGGAGCTGAATCAGAGAATCAGTGTTCATAATGAATGATGTACCCATTAGTGTACGACACAAAGGGTTTACAAGGATACTGTATAGCTATTACCCAAAAAGTGATTAATTACCATCGCAGAATTTGATAAATTGGCTATACGAAAATGCTATGCAAAACGATTTTCAAGACTTATTTACAAAATAGCATTCCTAATAAATATAAGAAGACAGCTGTATTTGAAAATCAATCCATCAAAATCACTTTATACACTGACAAAGCTAAATGTGCATCAGATGAGCATTCCTGGGTACACACGACTACCACAAACTACGCTCGAGGCTACTAACGCCTACTAAAGCTAGGCTCCTCTGGGACTAACTGTGATCCTCAGATCACAAATCAATATCTCTAAACACTGCCTTTCCTAGCTCTTCAAAGTAAAATCATACTTTATACCCAGATGTAACCTAAGATTCAAATATTCTTTCAGCATTTGTATATATATATATATCTCAAGCGAGCAACTGAGATTCTTTATGTTTTCATAAACAAACATGGAAGGAATAATGAATTTCAACAATGGATTGCTGTTGAACACCTTTTCTAATTTACATTCCATCAAATCACCATTCTTACACACAATTATGACAAGACTATTAACTCACGTGTGATAACTTTAATTCACCTTCGCTTTTGCTATACGGAGAAATACATCCACTTTCCATCCAAGTTACCACATTGTGCAAAACAAAAAATCAAAACCAAAAAACACACCATTCATTATTTCTTCCCCAAGAAGGCCATTAGGTCATAAGGTCCTCATAAAAATAATTTCAATTAAGGCAGTTATAGAAGTGCCTGCATAGAACAGTCAATCACTCAGATTTGAAACTTTCTGACGGAAATGTGAATGAACACTGTGGTGGAAATGGGAGGCAGCGATGTAGCTACATTACAACCATAATGCCTCACGGTAAAAGCACGGAAGCTATTGCACGGGTAACGAAAGGTAATGAGTGGCCGGCTTCCATTCACACAGGTGAACGTCAAACTACAGAATCCCTGGACTGAAACAACCAGATAATTACACGTTCACCTCTCAAACGGGTCTTCTGCCCCCAGGACTAACAAGAGGTATGGTGCACACCAGATACAACGAGGACAGGATGCAGCTAGATGCCAGGTAGTTGATGCCGGACAGTGAATCGGGTCCAACTTGGAGTCACCTGTCAAACGCCTGTGGATATTCAGTGGCTTTTCCTCAGCCTCGTGTCATGGAGCAGAGGTTGGAACGGAGAAGGCCAGGAGATGTCTGTAGTTGAGGCTCGGAGGACTTTTTCCTTCTGAAGTCCCCTTGCCGTGCGAGAGTTGACAACGCCCTGGACTGACACCAGTACTGGATGCAGAAGTGAATCTTCTGATTTACAGGAGATGGCCGTGCACGATGTCAGAGGAGCAGCCACCCGGTGGGAAACGTCGGCCTTTATCGACAGCAGCTCGTAATTGGCAGGGAGAGCCTGGCAGTGCAAACAGCTGGCAAGAGAACGTCCTCAATTTCTGCGACTAGGACCATCTCCCTGAAAGAACACGTGAAATTATCATAAAAACCATATATTACTTCATGGTGTCAACATCAGCCATAAGTGTCACTATTACTTAGTAGCTCCATTAATATTTGCACCATACTCTTTTTACATTTTAAAATGCATCCTCACACCCACATATTTTGGTTATGCAAGATCCACTGGTGGCTGACATATTATGAGAACCCTTAAATCGAAAGTAACAGAACCTAGCAACAGCCTACACCAGTGTTTCTCAGTCCGGTTCCTGCCGTACCACCTGCCAGAGAGTTTTCGTTCAAACCCACACTGCGTACAACCTACCACCTTCATTATTAGGCCATTAAGAAACACCTGATGCTAATTAAGGTCAGGCTGGAATGAAAACGTCCTGGCAGGTAGTATTCCAGGAGTGGGACTGAGAAACACTGCCTACACCTTTATCAACAGGTGAGTGCCTGAACTGCATTTGATTGATATACCCAATGAAAACACCTATGCCAAATGTCATTATCTTCTGAGAGGTGGGGTCTTTCACCAGGCTTATTTTCCATTAATGCTGAAGCACCCTCTCCTTTATGCTAGTATCATCAATTTGAGTCGTGACAGACTTATGAGGACATATGGAGAGGCTCGCGAGCGAATTTCCTGTGGTATCACATCTACATGGTCCATGAGGTTATGGACGCATCACCAAGATGTAAGCAGGATGCAGCATCTTATGTGGCGTGATGAAGGTGTTCTGGGAAGTGGCCAGCCACAAGTCCGCCCACCGCACGCGACACTCCGTGGCGCCGACGGAATCACCAGCTGATGCCAATTATCTACTTCCCACCATCAATTGGAAGTCAGTGAGGGTCCATCTGGCCACTCTGGGGCCCCCAAAAGGCAGGAGAGACACCGGCACCATATGGCTCAGATTACCAGAGTCTTGGGAATAGCTGAAGCAGGCCAAGAGGTGTTTAAGGACCATTAACTGGAAAATTAGGAAGACCACCCTTGCCATGTACTGTGTAAAACAAACACTCAGCAATGCAGCTACACCATACCCTATGGCCAAAAGGAGTAGGGACACGGTGAAATTACACAGAGTCCGTGTTATCTGTGCACGCTGTCCCTAAGAGTTAATCTCCCCCTATTGCATCCATTCAGATGAAACTAGTGAGAATCTTTGTAGTGAGGACTGCAGAGTTAAGTCTACCGGCTTAACAGGATTATTTACGGGCTGGTGGATTAACAGCGGGTACAAGGATGCCCATCGCCTGGCCCCCCCCGTGCACTGTAACAGGAGCAAATCTCTGAAAATATTCTGTGTTTTACTTTGATCTCCCTCACATTGCTCTGTGCTGAATCAGAACAGGGGATCGGGGTGAAATAGGCTGTATCACAGTCGTTACTGAAGAATCACCAAAACTGCAACTTGCAAATGACCCTCATCTCATGCGCCAAGAAAACCAAATTAGGGTTTTGTCAGGTTGCCTTTGGTGACCTAAGGAAGACATGAGTGCTTTGATACTTTGTTGCTGAGACCAGGAGAGTGTATGGCGCTAGTGGATGTAAGTCATATTATCCGGAGCCTAGAGAGAGGTCTGTAACATCCCCTGGCAGAGACCTACATTTTAACGGAGGCGTTTTCCGCCTCGCTGCTCTTAATGCTGGCACGATTTTGGATGAGCCTTTTAAAGCTTAGCGAGGGGGTATTAAAAAATACAGTGCACTTTAATCATCCAAGCACAACGTTAATACATCTGGAAACCAAACACACCAATAAGCAATACATTAACGCAATATCATGAAAAAGATGAGCAAGAGCAATATTTTATCTTGTCGATTTCTCCAGGCGACATCAAAATCTAACATGTGACGTTTTTTATGCAAATTTCATTTGCGGAATTTGGAAGCATTTTGCCTGTTCCGGAGAAGGCGGAGCGCGCCTGCGGTTGTGAGACATTAGCGGCTCAGTGCTGTGAGAGGGTAGCAGACGCGATTCTGTGACAGATGCTGCTCGCCATTGATCGGTGGGTAAATGTGCCATACGCGGCTGAGTTTATCGCAAGACAAACATTTGCATGCAAATGTCATGCAGCCCGATTAGCGCATATCGCACATCATCCTTCTCGGAGAACAACGAGCCGGGGGCGGTATAACTTTTTCAGTTAAGTAAGAGACAATGTGAAACACTAGGGGCTGGAACCTGGATCTACTGAATTGTTTCCATACTTACTTGTCGGAGGAAAATCCTCCCGAGAATATCAGGCCGCTAATTCAGGTGTGTAGGAGCGGCGGTCCAGTGCGTAGCGAAGACTCTGCTACTGACCTCAAATCCTGCTGAAACAGCGCAGGGGCAGAATCAGACTTAATATGCCTGCTTCTGGTTTTTGAAAAGCGAAAACACTAAAATGTTTTAACTTGACATATGAAACACCAATAAGTCCTTTGCCCGTTAAGCGATTTTCAACATTCCTTATGGAAGTGACTTTCACCGTCATTTTAACCATAATCTGTAATAAATTTTCCCTCCGCTACTTCGGGACAGAATTGCTGGATCTATTCAAATACTAGAAAATATTTCCTCGAATTTTCGATATTGCAAATAAAAATATGCAACAAATAAGTAATAAGTCGTCTACGCAATAAATCCCTATAGTGTAATGCTCCCTCTAGTGGAAAATATTTATTGCGCGCCCCTAACAAGCGCCATCATTAAGATCAGGTACCTTGCAGCGCCATGGCATCAGTGGGTGGCCTTGCACGGGTTTCATCTCCGTTCTGCGTGCGTGCGTTTTCTGTAGTTAGAAGACTTGCAATTAGGCTAATTGCTGTCTCTAATTTGCCCATAGGGTGTGACTGTGTGTGTACGGCCTACGTGTTTGACCTATTTAGGGTGTACTTCTGTCAAGTGCTGCTTGGAATAGGGTCCAGACCACCCCCCCCCCCACCCCTCACACGACCCTGACCCATATAAGCGGTTGGAGGGTGGATGGATTCGGGTTTTTAAAAATCAGTTTCCCTTCTTGGCCCATTAATAAACATCAAAATAGACACAAAAATTTGGTTAGTATCTTGATTAACACCTGTCCGCACAGTACTGTCCGCAAAGCTGCATCCTTACCTTTGAATGGGTTTCGTTGTATGAATCACGGTCACTGTAATGTGAAAGCTTAGTCTGCTTCTTTACGTTCCAGATATGGAGCATTGCTCATTTGACTGTATAATCAAGGATCACATGGCATTCATTCATGCATTCAAACGGCTCTTTATTTCCACATGTCTTCTGTTGTTCTGTTCACCTGTGCACCTCCTGCCTGGACCACGGAGCAGCCTTTGGTCCATTAACGACCGGTTATCTTAGGCTTCCTCACAACAGCACTTTCATAGTAATTGTCTCAAAAGCACCACGTGAATGAGGTAAATGTATCTGGTCAAATAAAAGCCTCAACAGCTTTATTTTGCTCGAGATTTCTTCAACTCAAAACTGTCCGTTCATAGGTCATTTACTCTTCCGATAAATTTATTGAAATCTAAAATCGAACACAAAGGAAAAAAGGACATTGATAATTCCATTGTTTGGCATATATTTAGTTTCAAACACTAAGATTGAAGACCCTAACATAATCCGCCGTTATCTGGCCACCGGGAAACGCGGGACACAGGGAACCGGTCGGGTCCGTCTCTCTCCTCCTTCATGCTTCCACATGGAAGCAGCCAGTAATACTGCCTGCTTAGCAGGGACAAAGTAAAGCTTTGTTTAAAAAAGTCCATAAATTCCCATGCATGATGACTTCTAATCCAATGCCCAATGGGCGATCGTCCCTCCGGGTTTCGAAAGGATAAAAAAAGTAAAAAAAAAAAAAGTTAAAAATCTTCTTGGGTCCAGGAAAAAGGGGTCGTGTATTTCCGTGGATTTAGAAACTCACTGTATGGCAATGTCACGTATTTTGACTGGTTTTCCACAAAGACAGAAAATCGTTACGAACGACCGTATACATAGTACGGGGGAATTTTGGGCCGAATCCTGTCTTATTTCGCAAGACGTCGAAAAATATTTGCAGATCAGGTAACCGAAGAACAACGTACCGTTGTACACAGGTATTTAAGCACCCTGTATGAAATAAGAAAAACGTAAGTGAAATATGTTTCGTATAATAGCACACATGGTAACACTTCACTTGAAGGGGCCAAAATAATGAAGTAGTACAATCTTAAACCATTAATTAACCAGAAATTAAGTGTGACATACTGATCCCATGCACTTCCATCATGAATCAATTATTACGGTTCACGCATTTCATGCAGTTACTATATTTGCTATATTTACTATAGATTTGTAGTTGAGTAGTAACTGACTTACTACGGTAAGTTCGGTAAAGTGATACCGAACATATTACATTATATTACTAACATGTTAAAAGTCCATCCATCCATCCATCATGATTTCCACAATGACTTTAACATGATTAGTTCCATATTGGAAGCAGCTTAAATTAAGCTACCCACCTCCTCGGTTTGCTGGAAAATTATGACCAAAGAATGAAGGCTAAAGAAAAAAACAAAAATAAAAATAAAAACTAAAGATGGGGTTGAAAATGGAAAGAGGACAGAGAAAAAAGTTATTTCGCCACTTCGGCCTATTTAAAATGTGCAAAGAATGATAGCTGCATAGACAGTGTCACATATTGCACCCTTTTTACGTTTAGAAAGAACATTCAGACAAAAAAAATCTTTGGTTTTGTTGTAATTTGTAATTTTTTCTACATTTTACACCCAAACAATTTTATTTATTCTAAAAATATTTTACTATTTATTACTAAAGGCCAAATGAAGTTTCATGAACCACATGCTGTATTTTCAAACCCTACTAGATGGTGCTTTCTGCTAAAAAAAAATAGCTCAAAACATGCCCCCAGAGCAAACAAGACTGCCACCTAGTGGGGTGAAAAATACAGCAAATGGTCCATGAAGCTTCATGTAGCCATCTCCAATATTCATATGTTCTGTGTCAGCACAATCTGGTACCTTTTCTTCTAGTTCTTTTATCTGTCGTTTCTGTGCTTCTATCCACTCTTCTAGTTCTTTTATTCTCTGTAGAAAATAAACACAGCTGATTACACACCTGCCACGGAGGCAAATAGAAAATGAAGCCTGAACATTGCCTGAATTTTAGCAAAGTGAGCACATTGCTGGTCAGAAGTTGGATGATATTTCTGACAGTTTTCCATGTTCAAGCCTCTGCGCCGTTATCGGGGGTGGGTTTGTTATTTCTGGGGACCCACTTAAAAAGTCACGTCAGAATGAAAATATTTAGCAAGTACAGTCAGAAGATGGTGTAGCTAGCCGGTTAGCAGAATATACTGCTTCAGCATCAGCTAAAGAGAACGTTTATTTAATACTGCATGTAGTGACTCTTTGTAACCAACAGGGGGCTCAGATTTCAGGGTACCCACACAAAGGCATGGTTTGAATGGTGATAAACACAGAGACTGACCATCTTATATATACTTGTGCAACGCTTGATGGAAAAGAGTTGTTGAATGGGGTGTTTAAAACACACAGTATGCAAAGGGAAATGCGGGGGTGCCTTTCACCTGAGGAGAGGAAATCACATGACTACAGTGGGCGGGGCTAATTACTTCATTTGTCCTCATCCCTGTGTGCCATAATCCACAGTAGGCATGAATGTAAATTCATTATTTGGCTTATTTGTTTCAGTTCCAGACAAACAGCACTGTTTTTCCCCTCTTTTGTGGTGTGACTACCATCTGCTGGATCCTGAACCCAGACTTTCTGATGACATTCAGAATCCTGCCCCCTACCTGCTGGGCATGGTGGAGCAGCTCCATCCTCTCTCGCAGAATCTGGGCATCTCTCTCCCTGAGTTCGCTCATCACCTGCCTCTTCCACTGCTCCACAGATCTCCGCAACGTCTCCTGCTCGTCTTCCGACAATAACTCTGATACCTTGGCTCCTGCTTCCTGCTGCAGAGCATCAAACAGCATCGCCTCCAACTCGAGGATTCTCTGTTAGGGTGGGGAAGGTAAATGGGAGATGCACATGCTTTTACAAATGCGACCACTAGGTGGTAGTGCAAAAAAAAAAAAAGCCAGTCTATCAGTCTATCCCTTTGCCCTGAGAAGCCTTGTAGTAGCAGTTAAGTACTTTCTATGGTGGATATGGAGGGATGCATGCTTTACCACCAAGTGTCCACAAGGTGGCAGAGTCAAGGCTATGATCACACATCTAACTTGTGCATGCAGTTACAGAATTCCATCACCAGGTGGCACAGTGTAAGCCAAAGTCCAATACATTCTTGTATCCAAAGGTAACCAAACATCCATCAGCAAAAGGGAAAGGAAAAGGCAAAAGAACATATACAGCATAATGAAAAAAAGCATTGTGTGAATAACTAATATCAACAGCACAAAACCAGGAAAAATGTTGGGAAACTGCCTCACTTTGTGCGCCTGATCCATCGACTGCTTTCTGAAGTCCAGCTCCTCGTCCAGGTAGCCCTTCTGCTTGCTGAAGTGGACCTTCAGACGAGAGAAGAACATGGGAGGCTTCCCCATCTAGCTACAGGTAAACTGAGCACAACATCAGGCCGGGCGGATTTGCCGAAGTCGTTACCTTCTCATTCTCGATGTCCAGCATTTTCTGCTGCAGAGCTGATTTGGTGACCTCTATCTGCTCGAGCCACTGAAAACACATGTTGTGGTCAAGAGCATTACAGACGTAAAAAGAAATAAGAATCCAGCTATCACCAAAGGCCCATTGGAGAAACTGTTTTAGGCTAGTCTTAGATATATTTATGTTAGTTATGTCAGATCCTGATATAGGAGAGCAAACCAGATGGCCAGAAAAAAAACATAATAATTTAAGTTAATAATTCACGCGAGTTCTTCTCAAGCAAAATAAAACAAGAAACTTGGTTGTCTATGACGGGTACCTTTTCGGCCAAGGTTAACACAGTCCTAGCGTGGATAACGACCACCTGCTCGTCATTGGTCAGGTTCTGTGGCATGAGGACAGAACACACTTGAGTAATGGTACTGACGAGGTGGGAAGATAAAAATGGAAATTCGGCACGCAGGCGCAGACGGCGCAGCCACACAAGCCCCCCCAACAGCAAGAAACATGGAACGCACACATGTACATACGCGTACGTAGGAAAAACAACATACACTTACGGCGTTATCCCCAAGAATGTCCAGCTTTTTCATGAGCTCTGCGATGCCGATGTCCTGACGGGACAGGGGGAAGGGGAGACTCACGGTCAAGGGGGCATTTACGCGGAAACGGCGCCGTGTTTCGGGGGGCGGGAGGCGGGACAGCGCGGAAACTCACGGTGACGCCCTCTGCCTCGCAGTACACCTGCAGGGGGCTCACGCCCTCCGCAAAGTGGACGGTATGGAAGCTGATGGCCGGGGACCTCCTCTCACGCTCCTGCAGGGCACACAATGGCATTAATTACAGTAACACTACTCATTCACATATTTAATTAGGAGACACCAACCAATCACAATCGAGGTCAAGCAAATTGCTATTTTCCTGTCAGCAGGAATACTGAAGCTGTGATAATCATTACCACTACAGTCGATAAGAGCCGGACTCAGTTGCTATGACGATCGTGCTGCTTTCCCACCTCACCTCCAGCTCCAGGATGCGGAATTCTAGGAGTTCGTTTTGGTCTTTGGCGTCCTGGATGTCGTGCTTCAGACGCGATTCCTCCGTCTCCATCTGCTTCATCTTTGAGGAACCGGAAGCAAATTTCGACACACACAAAAAATATAGGAAATACACCGCGATTGTGTTCCAGCAAAGTGAGAGAGGATGAAGGGGCTGACCCACCTTATCCAAAAGCTCCTGGTTTCTCCTGTACAAGGCCTGCTTCTCCTCAATCCACTTCACATCCTTTGAATGGACAAACGACAGCATGGTTAGACGCTGCTGTCAGGGACGGGCACAGGACAGGTTTTGGTGCTCACAGGGAGGGGGTGGGGACAGGTTTGATGTGTAACAACAACAACAACAATAGTTGTTACTAATCCATCTCTCCTGTTTTTTCCCCATCAGGTGAAGCCGTGTGCCTGGGGGACCCTTGTAGGGCCCCACAAGAGACACAACCTAATTTACTTTTATTTTCTACAGCCGCCTGTCGCCTAGCCACTGCCGTA
>JAODKM010000040.1:4675833-4686131 GCA_026780845.1 Petrocephalus sullivani
CTGTACTGGACAAGCTGCTCTCCTAGAGCCTCTTTCTGGAGCTGGAGTTGCTGAGAGTGCCCAGCTTGGACCCCCAGCTCCTTTTCCAGCACGCTGACTGTTCTGTCTTTTACTTTAATCTCATCCATCTACAAAGGGCAAAACAGAACACAGTCACACAGACAGGCACGGCCTGAGGGCCCCCGCTGCGGTCACCATGGATACGCTGGCTCCAGCATGAAGGGGGGGGGGGGACAGAAATGGAAGCCAAGAGGACTGCTCGCAAACTTATGTTGTGTTACCTTCTTGGCATTTCAGATGTCACCTATGACACCTACAACAGTACCTAATGAATCAATGCTGAACGGAGGTAAGAGAATATTGTTTTTTAAACCTATTTACCACTGTGGTTTAAATTATGTTCATGAATATCAAAATTTTCTGCAACTGATTCTCTTGTGCATGCCAAGATGTCAAAATACAAAAGGTGTATAGCAGAATACATAGTCAAAAAGGACGTAAGGGTAATTCAGCTAATTTGCCTTATATTTGCATGGTATAACTGCCAGTTCCTGAATCTGGAAGAGCAAAATGCTAAATGTATCTTATTAAAGAAAGAGTACAGTTTAGTCGTGTAACCGCAAGATGCAAATTGCAAACATATGGCTCAGTTTTCGAATCTTGCCTTTTTCTTGTTTCAAAGCAGCCACATCACCTGAGGAAATCGATTAAAAAAAAAAAAACAGAGAAAATACTGACCATTCCTTCATTACTTTTACTCTGCAGTTTTAAGAACAAAATACTCGCTGAACTACCATTCTCTTTAATAACCTAGAGCTAGAAGCTCAGTAATCGTTATTGGTTGTCATAACGAACTGGCCAATCACAAAGCAGATTTGCATGACCTCACCACCCAACTAATCTGCCATCCGGTGAACCACAGAGTAATCCTGCGACTCTCACTCAAAGGAGAAGAAACATCTCATTCCTCTGACTCAGCGCTCTGGACCTCTTCTTGGGTTAGACAATGCTCTTTGGTTTATCTGATGCCTGGCACCACACGGGCCTGGAGATGAGCTAAACCATGTCGGCTCTGCGCGGACCCTTCCCCTTTCTGTCTTCACTGCTAATAAAATGAAACAAAGCACTGGGACCCCATGCTTTATATGGCATGCTCACCATAAGCGAGTTTTCGCTACACCTGCCTTCCATTTGGCATACAACAGTACCCCAGCATCCATTTGGGGCCTCCGAATGGACTTTAATCCTAATTTAAGATTCACTGCATGTTATCTTGAGAAAAACAAATCAATGGGTTGACCTTTCAGAAACCAGCAGTTAAATTACGTACGATTTGCAGTGAGGGATCTTCCCATAATATTTATGATGTTTGGTTGCCTTTTTGTTTACATTTCGTAAATTAATTCACTGTGTTACAAAGCAGTCACAAAAAGCGTTTCGTACCAGTGCCTTAGCCAGGATTTAAATACAAATACTGGCCACATCCTTAATTCCTCAGGTATTAACACAGAAAATGGGCAATGACAGTACAATCCTGAGAATTCCTAATTCCGCCCTAAATTGGTGTGTGATACCAGCTGAGTAAGATCATCCTTCAGTGTACAAACATTAGTCAGATTTTGCGATATGTAGGTCGGGCAGTTTATTTTATAGGGATCCTGTGTCCCGCCCACTGCCAAGTGCTAAAAATAACCTGCTTTGTTCTAAACATATTTTTCAGATGCATTGAGCCTGTAGGGATTGTAGGTCACCTGGGCCACAGTTGCAGAGCTGACGAATGTGGGTCTCCAGCAAAAGGGCACAGTCCAGTGAAGACGTGCTCTGTGGGAATCGACCTCCAGCGGAGAAATTGTGGCAGCTCTTTGGCTTCCCAGCTCTGGCGGGAATCCCACGTCTCTCCAAAGACAGGCTCTCAGTGGGTGCCCTCCCGATCATCAGCGATGATGCATGTGCATATGCTGTACGCAGTTACTGTGTTTCTCCCTCCAAACCATTGATTTAATCTATCTTCTCGCTCTCTCAAGCCACTCAGATATGGAGTATGGAGTGATCTGATGCTTTTTTTTAAACACAGGGTTATCTAAGGATGTAAAAAGTACTGAATTTAAATTGCATAATTAAATCTTGCATAATTATGTCAGGTGCAGAACTAAACACACAAGAAATGTAAACTGTCTCGCTAATTTTAGACGCGTTATGTGGGAAGCATATTGGTTACACTGATTACCATATTAGTGTGGTTTACATTACAGAAACATTTCCTTTTGTTTGGATGGTACCAAAGAGAGGAATAAAACGAGGAGGCTGTCATTACATAGAAGGGAGGCTGGGAGAAGGTGTCGCAGATGGAAAACGGCCAAAAATGGACGGGGTCAGGGATCGATAGTTGCGGGTGGCGGGCCGAGGTGGATGGGGAAGGAGCCCTTTTCGTTAATGCCCACTAATGCTACATTAATCACTGCCGCCACGGTTAAAGGCTACATTCGAATTTGCTGAACATTCTAATTATTATTTAACTTTTGAGTCCCTTTTTTGCCGTTAGAGGACAGGGCTAGCTAAAATCCAGCACCCCTGCAGCTGGTATGATTAAACGAATATATGATTATACTGCTGCCCACTGCTGGCCATCAGATTTTGCCATCAGAACTGCTGCAAAGAACTGATGTCACTGAATGTTGACATTAGCGTGGTTAGCATGTGCTAGTTTGCCTATAACACACACAGGTCCCATGCCAGGACTCCCAGCATGGTACATGTTTGCTCATAGAGAAATGTCAGCAGAGTGCCTCAAGTGAACACAGTCCAGGATACTGGGGAATAGTGAGGTCCCAGCTGCACCGCTGTGCCCTGGAAGCCCCTGGAATACTGCGGTCCTGCACGATGATCCAGCCACGGATCACCCATGTGTTCCATCTCACACATCAGTTTAAACCGATAAAACACAGACGCTTAGATTAACATTCCAGGCCATCCACCAGCACATGAAGTTTGGGGGAGAATAATATGTAGCACACTTCTACCTTGTTCATTCTGTGTCTAGCTATAGAGGGTGCAGAATGCTTTCGACGCAGCAGCCTCACATACAGGGCGCAAATAAATGGACTGTGGTGAGTCATTTCAATAAAGGAGATGACAGCTCTTTTAAAATGGAAGCTGCTCCCCAGTAGTTGAGTACTAGATGCGGCACACACACGGAAGCCAACAACACCCACATTTACACGCTGAGGAAACACATTCATCAACCAGGAGCAAAAATGTGGATTGTTTGGGAGGGAGTTGGGAGGGAGCAAAAAGGTGGACCGTCTGTGGATCCCCAAGGACCGGATTGTGAAACACAGACCTAGACCACATGCTTCTGTAGTTAGAGTGTGGGACTAGAGTATCTGGAGAAAAGGCACACAGACACGCATCAGGGACTGAATTCAAACATCCACCCCTGAGGGTGCCAGGCAGTGGGGACACCTACAGGGCCCCCCCATGTTCAGAGGCACAGCAGGAAATGTTCACCAAACCCGTTTAAGGAATTTGCGATGCTTTAATCCCCTTCGCTTTTGTGTTTGTAGATAATAAAACCTTCCTACACCTTTCCTGGTATCCATTGTGTTCTTGCTTAGTCATTGCATAATAATTAAAATACTGCTTTACGGCACTGAGAAGATCCCATGTAATGATTTCTAAAGTGCTCAGTTACAACTGGGAAGCTTATGGCTGCGGTCATACAAGTGTGATGATTATTGATCTGGAGGAGGGTCATCTCAGGCGGAACTAGAGTGCTCTGATCCGTGGGGGCTTTTGGACCACTCTCTTCCCCCCAGCATCCACTCTTGCCCTGCCCACCCTCACCTGCCCAGCAGTTCTGTGCTTCCAGACCTTTGATATAAAGCAGGAGGCAGGATAAAGGCCTTTCAAACAATTTGAGCACACATTTGAAAGTACTGAGCCTGACCCGTTCTGTCTTGTCTGTCTCCGGTCTCTCGGCCCCCAGACGGCGATCTCGCGAGGGTCTTGCTTAAAAGCGCCGCTCACACTGAGCAGGTTCCTCTGAAAAAACCCCGACTCTGAAATCCTGTCCCACTGATCAGCCCGGCCAGACGACGCCATCTTCCCACGCATTCAAACCAGCCTTTATCGGCATATTAACTAGTCTCTTGCTTTTTCTATCTGTTAGCTGCCGCGATGTTACTGGGTCCCTCACTGGAATCCGTCAATATCTCTCCATTTCGACCGGCTCGAGGGGTCCCGGGCGGGTCAGTTCTCAGGGGGTACGTTTTGCACTTTTCTACTGCCCTCTCGCTCACCTTGAGAATCTTAAACGATTCACTGGCCGCCACACTACATCCCAGCCTCGGCTAATGCTAAACGCTAACAAGCGGCGCGGGATTCTTTTCCTGGTCTTGGCTCATATAGCTATGAATAGACAGTGAAAGGAAATATCTATAACCAGATTACTACTAAAACCGACCACAACATAAACTCCTGCCTCACTTCACCTCGATGTCTTTTAGAGATCATTATAAACCCTAATAGCTGTGATTTGTATAGTCGGTGATTTCCTTTCTGTACAGCCAATTACCAACATACCGTTTAATGTTTTCTCCTGCGATATGATTTTCATATAAAAATTTTTTGCAGTACATTAATTTCTAACTGGGTGCCTCTTGTAAAATATTTACATGTGACAAACTGTGCTGTAAATCCTTTTAACGGACTGTGACCAAACACCCTGCGCAAAGCAAAGTGCTATTTCAGGCCATAAAGGCATCAATAATTGATGCCGACCACTGTGTTGGTTCTACTTGTAGGACACACATGCCCATTCACAGAAGCGCACTTTCCAGATGGGAAAATGCAGCGAATCTATGTCGCCACCCATCAGAATACCGCTAAGGGCTGCCCCCCTCCCTCGGCCGGCACTGGGATCCTCATCACACTTGCCACGCCAAAGGCTGTCTCAATACAATCAGTTGGCGTGACAACAGTTGCCTGGAGACTGGACTGTCAAGTCCGGATTGGCTCGATTAGCCTGTCTGATAACTGTGCATGATGGAGAGACCTCAAAACATGCGCAGGGGGCCTGCCTTCTCACCCCCCCTTTTTAATGAAGCACACCAAAGGAGGCGCGGCGGGAAGCGGAGGTGGTGACGTACCAGCCGCCGGATCTCACGCTCACACTCCCTCTTGATGCGGCCGATCTCCTCCTGGTGCAGGTGGTAGACGCTGCGGATCTCGGCGGCCTTGTCCTTGTCGGCCTGCACGGCGGCCATCAGGGCCTCCTCCATGTGCCGCTTGACGGCCTTCAGCTCGTGGATCTCCTTTTGCATGCGGCCGCGCTCGCCCTCGAAGGTGCGCCGGGCCTCCTCACGGGCCTCCGCCAGCAGGGCGCTACGCAGCTTTTCGGCGGGGCCGTCGCGCAGCGTGTTCACCAGTGTCTGCAGCCGCTGGATCTCGCCGTCCTTGACCCGGATGATGCGCACCAGCTCGGACTCGTGCTGCCGCAGCAGCGCCTCCCGCAGGCCGTGCAGCTCCTTCATCTTCTCCTCGTGCAGCTTGGCCCGCAGCTCCGTTACCAGCACCGTCGCCTTGTGCTGCTCGTGGCGTACCTCCTGGGTTTTCTCCCGCTCTAATCTGCTGACCTGCAGGGGGATGGGAGGAGGCGGGGTTACTTGGTGGGGGCGAGGTTACTTTATAGGGAGGCGAGGTTACATGTTGGGGGTGGGGTTACTTTATAGGGAGGCAGGGTTACATGGTGGAGGGGTGGGGTCACTTGATTGAGAGGCGGGGTTACCAGGTGGAGGGGAGGGGTCACTTGATTGAGAGGCGGGGTTACCAGGTGGAGGGGTGGGGTCACTTGATTGAGAGGTGGGGTTACTTAATTATGCATTTAAACTTATTAGTCTGGTATTCCCAGATCTGATATTTTCTTAAGTTATAAAAAAATCAATGTGTCCATCCATTTTTCCAGTCATCCATCTGTCCAGTGTCTCCCCAGGCCGGGGTTGTGATAATCATCAAAATATAGTGTATGGAGAGGACAGACAAAATAATGGAAAACTCACCTGAAAAAGGATATAAACCCCCAAAGTAGCTAAATAACAATCACAGGTCGGGCATTAGCAGTCTGCGTCAGCCATAAAAGTGGCCTGCAAATCAGCACTTTGAAGAATTACATGACAAAGTGCCACGGTAATATCAAAGAGGCCAAAAATTCCGGGCCCAACTTGCAAGTACATCGCGCACCAAAACTGATAAATTATTTAAAATCACAACAGCACATACCAACCAAACTACATCAGCAAATAGTGGCCACAGGAATATGGACACTTAACAGGAGAGTTGCTGAACACCACATAAGCATGGCCTCCGAAATGACCGCAGAACTGAATCAGCACCTCTGTGATCGGTATTATCAAAAACAGCGTGTTATCAGCTTCACAGAGCTGGAAGGTACCCCTGGCCGATGAGAGCATGGCGCGTCACGGCGCGGCAGAGCACAGCGCGGCATGGCACGGCACGGCACAACATGGCACGGCATGGCACGGCGCGGCATAGCATGGCGCGGCATGGCACGGCATGGCACGGCACAGCACGGCGCAGCGCGGCATGGCACGGCGTGGCATAACATGGCGCGGCATGGCATGGCACGGCATGGCACGGCACCGCACAGCACGGCACAGCACGGCATGGCGCGGCATGGTACGGCACGGCACAGCACGGCACGGCATGGCACAGTGTCGGAGCCATATGCCATATGCCACCGTCCCCTCCCGCCCTCTCTCTTGCTTTCTGAGATTCCAACAGCTGACAGTCTGGCGAGGGCAGGTGGACTTGAGGGCCCCGCTCAAGGGTCCAGCAGGTCTTGGGATTTCAACCCACAAGTGTTCTGGACACGGAAACAATTTGCCAAGCCAGAGAGCGCCAGGCCTGGCCTGGGCCGTGCTGGGGTCATTCGTTTTTCAGGCAGATGCAAACAGTCACAAGCAGCTGGCGTTAATTCCCTGAGTGACCCTTCCCTGCCCTGCTCTCAGTACCAGTGCGCTGCCGGCTTGCGTCATACGTGTCTGTGCATTGTCCATTATGGCCCAACAAACGGCGGGCATCTCTCTGGACACTGGGCTTAACAACAGACCTCACAATGTGCTGCTGTTGTCGACGGCCGGGGGGGAGATGAACGACCGCAGGGCACGGCACTGTTCACCCCGCCGATGGCGGCCCGGGGACCGCATCATCAGCACTCACGGGGAAATGAATGGAGAAGGTCTCCCTCACTACCTCTATCTGCCTTATTTTCACCGAGGCCACGACGTAAACTTTCCATTTCAACTGAAGTTGAATTTGGCTGTATTTTTTAACCCCTAGATAAGTTATGTTAAGTAAACCACAAAGTAAGTAAAATATACTGCTGGGGGGTTGTAACATGTTGGAAGATTCCAAAATACAGCATATGAACAGGCCTGGAGAATTTCTTGGGATAGGAACGCGGTTACTCCTAAAAGAGGCGAGCTCCTGTGATAAAGAACAAAAGTGTTTCTTTTGGAGCGGGAAAAAACCCTCTTGTGGGAAAACCTGCCGACTTGAGGCAAGAAATCCTTCTTTTCTATTCCTCGGCATGTTTTCCCTAAAGCCCAAGATCGGGGGCTGCAGCTTGATCTTTGCCACTTCCATACCAGTGAGGAAAGCGTCACTCAGAGTGAGTTTGATCCTTCAGCGTTCTGCTTTGTTCGTTTCCCTGTGGAAAGCAGTATTCCGCAGAGCCCAGCACACGCCATCTCCACCAGCTCCTTGCCCTGCATCCGCAGTAACGCCATCGACCGATTGCCTAGGAGCCACAATAACCCCCATGTGTTCAACTCAACTTCAAATTCAAAATCAGTCTGGGCACAATAAAATCATCATTGGCTGTTCGTTCCGTCAAAGACACTGATCCTGTTATACTGGAGCTGCCAGGTAATACTTAGCATCTTGTCATGTGACTCCCTTCCCAGTAGTGAGACGAGACACACCCTGACCACTACGAATGTCTGAATGAGGACGTAATGCAAGATGAACTTGCTCAGCTCAGCCAAGGCTTAAGTGTGGAAGCTGTCTTGGCGGGATTTCTCATACGGACGGGAAATGGAGACAGTGTTACTGTAGCGATGCAGCCACATCAGTACCACTTAGACAGGGCTGATAACATTATATCAGGCACGGCAGATTATACAGTCGTCGGGGGGGTGGGGGTGGGGGTGGTGAGTGCTGCGGCCAGTATTCAGGAAATGCCATCCGAGTTCATCCCAGGTCTGTCTGCTAAAATTGATCTGGGTCAGTCCACAGAAGCAGCTTTGCAGCACAGGCAGATGGGGCCCGTTTGGGGAGCGGGGAGGGGGGCCAGCTCACTGCACAGACGGGCCACACCAAGGCCATTCTGTCCACAAGGAGCTGTCATGATCATCCCGGGGTGGGGGGGGGCATGTCAAAATGCTAAAAATGCTTTGTGACTCTGGGGGTCCTCCACGAACACAGCCACTGGCCATCAGCCACCCCCCCGATTACATCGACTTGTGTTACTCAAGTGGCTATCAGCGTCCCCCTGAGGCAGGCATGTCGGCCTATTCCAGCTTTTCACTGACCCAACTCACCAACATCTACTTCGTCACCATCAACTTTATGTGTTCCTCGGCCAATAAAACATCGAAGGAAATTGGTCACATGACTCAGATGTCGATTGTTGGAAATACTGTCATGACGCAAACATTCCCCTGGAGATCATGTCTGTAAAATAATATTTCACAAGTGAAGCTAATGGGCTCCCATTTGACTTCTGACAGGCATGGGTATTTTGGTGTCTGTCTGCGGTTATTTGTTATTAAATACCCCCCTAAACGAAACGGCGGAGCCAGCTACCTGGCTGTCCGACCAGGCCTTTGTAGACTAGCATTTGTAACGTTAGCCACATAGGGGGCTTTTCCACTGGCAGACAGGAACTGAGCCAGTCCTGATCCGTAAAGCGCGGTTCCAGCTCACTTCGGTTCTCTGCTCCTGGAAGGTCGACTCGGTAAAATGGCATTGCTGGGTTTATAGAGCGACGGAGACACTTATTTACCGTTCACACGATTTACTGTGTGATAATTTCCGTTAGCAAGTCTGTAAGAGTCGCCTAGTTATGTTAGCATTAAATGCTAGCGGAATTAGCACTGTGTTACGAATCCTTTTTTTAAGCAGGAGGTTAGAAATTTTCAAGCTCATCTGGAATGCATCAATATATTGAAAAGTTAGATACTTCTAATGATGAATAATGAATTTGAGATGATCCATGCATATTGACGTGGATCACTGTTATCTCTGCGCATTTCTACCAATCAGATGGTGGTGATGCAACCAGCCCGGTTCGGTCCCTTCCGGCCCTCTGGGAAGCATGGCCATGTCAGTGTGGCTATAGCTCCGTTCTTGGGGGCAGTGGAAAGGAGCCACTGACAGAGTGATCAGGAAGCAGGCGCTCCGGCCGGCGGCCAATCGCAGTTAGCAAAAAGCTCAAGCGGACTGCATCCTTACTCAGCGGCCCCGCCTCTAGCAAAGCCTGCTGGCGTTAGTGGCTAAAACGACTGAACAAGCCGTAATCACCCCAAACTGTCAATCAAAGGGCAAGCCGAAGTCGGCCTGGGTTAAAAACTACAGCTCATGACTACAACATTCACCTGGTCTTTGCTGATTGGTGGACAATGAACATGTGATCATGAAGCACAGGAGAATCGATGCTCTGTAGACACTGACAACATGTAAGTTTAAAGCTAATATGTTATACAAGCCCTACAAGCCTAAATACATGCTATTTGACTGTGCATTTTATATTCTCAGCGGCTAATCTGACCATTCAATCATATTCAGGACTATCCGCATGCCATGAATGAAAGATATACCAGACTGATTCAGTTTAAACATGTTGTCGGGTGTCTGCAAATGACTAACCGTTGCTCAGTTCTGTAGCTTAAAAAATGTCGTGCTGGGGAGCATGGAAAGCCATTCCTCTGGTGTTTTATGCAATGCCGGACAGAAGCATACTTGGTGACATGGGACAGCTTGCTAGGGGTGGCCTGAGCAGACTCGCAGGCTAGGGCGGCCTACCTTGCTCTTCTCCTGCTGCAGTTCGATCTGGATGTCTGTGAGCTTGGCCCTCAGCTCCTCATTGGCCGCCTGCAGGGCGGCGAGGGCATCCAGCCGCTCCCCCTTGGCCCGCCCGCTGGGCCCTTTCTTGGACATGGTGGAGGCGGTGCTCTGCGGCTCGGGCCCCCCCCGCCACGCCCCCCCGCCCCCACCTCCTC
>JAODKM010000040.1:4692801-4704157 GCA_026780845.1 Petrocephalus sullivani
ACTAACGAGTGATTCGACATAGGGAGGTTTTCGACTTAAGGAGGTTCGACTTAGCGAGGTCCGACTGTATAAGGTATAGAAAATGTTTTGGTACAGAGATATGCCAAGAATCGTTACTGGGAATGTCATTTCCTGGCAACACTACCAGCTGTGAAAGAAACAATGAAAGTGCAAAGATGTCAGCAAGGTAACAAACGGGCTGGTGCAGTGCTGTGTTCCGAATTTCCTTTTTTGTTTTCTTATGCACTTAACATTTACAACTTGATATGATGTCTGCAAACCTATCGGTTGGGCTGAATGTAGGAGGATAGATAAATGCCATTTAGATTCTTGCAACCTTCTTAGGGAGAATGAACTATTGGCGGAGACAAACATTTATGTTTGAGCATTTATCGTACATGGGCTGCAGATTACCATGATTAAAAATGTGGAGAAATATTTCGGATGTAATAGGATTGGTGGGAATCAGATACGGCAGCAAGAAGACAAACCCAACTGAACAGTTAATGGACTGCAATATAATACGGTAATTACCAGTGCTCTCGACTGCAGTATAATACGGTAATTACCAGTGCTCTCTCTTGCATTACAGCATTTGCTTGACATCTGTAATTTAGATACAGGCTTGGCTAAAACTGGGTGGACGGCCCCAGATTTTACCATCAGCAGTTGCCTGATTAGGTCACTAATTTCCTTCCACGAGTGAGATTGTAAAAATTCACTTTTGGTTCAGACCACACACTTTCCAAAGAGAGCACCTTTCATCTAACAGGAAAACAGCACAGAGGGCCTCTCTCATGTTCGCCCCAGCACTAGGAAATCAGGAAAATGCCAGGTAATAAGATTACTCAGCAATAATGTGATTTATGTGACCCCATGATTTTGCAAAGGCAAGGAAAATCAAGGACACCATACAGCACAGCATACAGATGGTTTGTTTTATACTGGGATTTCTGCCAGCTATAGGCTGGTCATTATTATTTTTTTTAATATGGATGACATGATTAAACTATACTTAGAAAAAAAAACATCGCACTATAAATATCTGACAAAGTTATAACTGGTTAACATAAGTCGACTTGAGTTAACTTGGTTAGCATGAAATTAACTAAATTTTCTGGAGAGAAATGTCTTAATAATGTAAATGGACCTACCCACCCATCGGTTATGCCTGCATCTCCATTACAGGGTGGCACAGCCTATGGGAGGAAAATCCTGTGCTTCCTAGGGCTGGCTGTGCTACCCGACACTGAGGACGCAGGGAAGGCCCTGCAGGACACGCTGTTACATACTACAGGCAGTCCAGAAACAATCAGATCAGACACATGACAGTGTTTCTCACGCCTGGAACTTCATGCATCACTGTGGTCACCCCCATATACCACGGTCTGGTATGGGGCGGCCACTAAACAGGACAGGAAAAGACTGCAAAGAACAGTGAGGACAGCCGAGAAAAACTCCCCCCCCCTCCTCTGCCCAGCCTGGAGGAGCTGTTTGCACCAAGAACCACGAAGCGGGCAGAGGGAATCATCACAGACTCCTCATAGCCAGGTTACAACCGGTGTCAGCTTCTTCCCTCCGGCAGATGTTACAGACGTCTCCATACCAAGACAGCCAGGCACAGAAACTCTGTCTTTCCATTAGCTGTCAAGCTCATAAACAACTCATACATCATCTGTTGCACCAGTCACTCCACTCTGAGTACTGTATTATTCAACCTGTATATTTCAATAGACCTGTACATTACTGTGTATTGCATATTTAGTCTAAATTATTTGTACTGGATTCTGTGTATCATATTCGCTGTTGTATATTGTACATTGCATATTGTTAATTATACTGTTATTGTACAAATTGCACTGGGTATCTCTTTGTAAAATAGTTTTTTTGTCTATTGTATATTGTATTGATCTATTTGTGTATTTATTGTTTATGTTGGAGTACTAGAGAGTCACCAACAACCGGAATTCCTTGTATGTTACAGCATACTTGGCAAATAAACCAGATCTTGACATTCAGCCCTCCAAAAAAAAAAAACAAACGACAGAAATTCACCTGAAAATAACAGCCTAATAGCCTCCACCTCCGTAACTCAAAGAAGGTTAATAATTGGTGCTTCTTTTTTAGGTTTTAAATTTTAGGTTTGATTCTGAATGAGGGACCCGGAAGCCCTTATCTGCATATCGCAGTGGCGTTAAGAAATCGCCCACGGAGAGTAAGTGCATCATGCAGGTTAGGGAGCGCGCGCAGCCGACGCTCGCCAGCGCTGCGGATAGCGCGGGGGGTAAAGGCTCGTGCGCCTTTGCCTACCCTATACGCTCCGAACCCGGGAGCATAACGCGCGGAATTAGCGACGCGGACCCACCCACCGCTCCGAGCAATGGAGTCTAACCTACGGCGCGCACCCAGAGAAGCTGCTACTGTATTCATTCGTACTTTTGTGCTAATTGAAATAAACGCCTCTCGGAGAAATTACATTTCAGCAATATCCGCGGCACTGCTTACCTATACATAGACGACTCGAAACAAGATTAACATACCGGCCACCCATCAATCCGCGCATCCATCCATTACTGCCATACCTTATAATACCATAGATTAAAAACTGAATAACTACCCTTACACCAAAATACTGCCGCTGTGACGTAGGCTATCCTTCCATGTTTCTACCAAGATAAAGAAAACACAGTTCCTCTAAATGTACAACAATAATAAATGATCATTCTTAAAAATCCAAGAAAATGAATTCAGCTTTTCATTAATACAGAAAAGATCATTTTTAATTACTGTGTTTGTCTCAATGTCAAGATTTCTGAACATTTCCAAATCTCAAGCTTCAAATGCAGCTTTATTCAATTAATTGAATTAAACTGAGGCACACACAAGAGGTATTACTGAATAATAATATCGGGCTTGACACGACAGATTAACCGACCCGGGTAAGCACACTAAACCCATAATACCCGGCTAAATCCATCACATGCGAACTCAAAAACATGTATGGTGGTAATCCCCGTGCTCGGCAGAACTTCACATAATGGGGCCGTCAGTGCCTCTGTGTGGTGTCGGGCTTACAAGGTGAGCCGTCCACGTGAACTGAATTTGAAAAAAACACATTTTTTGTTTAAATAATTCCTCCGATGGCACGCAGGCCTGGTAGCGTTAGCGCAGTGACATTCCAGTGTTGTTCTGACTGAGGAATACATTAAGCTGTTTCACTGGGCCTGTGAAGCCCCCAGTGTGTCTCCAGTGACAGCCCCTCTGAAACAGTACTACCGAGCTAATTGACCTCAGTGCTTCATCTTCCATAACATTATGTCTACAGCTCTGAGCAAAGGGCGTCATGAAGTGTGGGTAAGGAAGGATAATCCAAAGACAATTAGAAACATGACTGGATTGGTCTGTGTTGGGGGCCAAATATGATTTGGTTCCCCTGGTTCTGTGAAATTAGCCTCACTGGCTTGTTGTCCATGATCCTGACATTTTTAGACATTCACAACAATTTTTCTCATCTATAATTGTATTGACACTTTTTCATTTAATGTGGACACTGAATACTTTTCAGTTATGGGATTGTGCTTTTGCTGTGGTTCTCTGTTCTCTCCAGAATTTACTGCAAATTAAACGCCTTACGACATGCGTCTTCCAAAAAAATGTGCACCACTAAACAAAATCTGACGCGCTGACAGATTTAACAGGCAACGCTGCCCATCTAAAAGGAAACAGACTTGTCAGAGTTACAACAGCCGCACCTCAGTTACAGCTGTCATATCGCCTTCCCTCTCGTATACTGACCGACTGACTTTTGAACTGACTTTCTGACAGCATCTGAATGGCACAATGACATATCGAGAATGTGAACTGTCTGCACACACTGTTTTCGGGACAGATGAGATTACATCGTTCCTGCCCTGGACAATCGAGACCCTGGTGGTCCGAGGTCTGTCCTTTCCGAAATAATGCTTTCCCTGCTCCCTAAACCGAGGTCTTCATTGTTTCACCCGAAGCCCTAACGCCCTGAAGAGGCCTGTGACACCAATAGTGTCACCAAAGGCAGTTAGACCACAGCAATAAAATAATGGCCACTTGGGAACCCTTCAGGTGGACAGTCCATGCACACCCAAATGCATGTCTCTGGGACAAAAAAAACAGAAAAAAAACACAAGCCGCCCTGCCCGGACGTCAGCATGATCTAAACATGCTCGCCTCAAAGCGTATCGCTACGCCCGCTCGATGGGGGCAGGTACCGTCTACACAGCCCAGAAAAATATACTCCACGCAAACCCCATCCATCTGCCTCCTCTGTTGACACCCTGCAGCGGACTCCGCACCTCCTCGACAACCGGCGTCAAAAATAAACATGTCCCCCGGTAACGGAGTGCCAATTAATGGCAGGACATCATCGCCGGACACCTCCCAGGCGAGCATGCCTGCAGTGCAGCCTGATCCGGTGTGCCGAAATGGGCCGGCGTCAGTAACAGGTCCTCGTCAAGCAGCCTGGCGACGATCCGCACATCATACGGAAGACGAAGCTAATTAACGATTAGCCGAGATGCCCCGTCTGACGCAGCACTGCACATCATGCCACGTACGTACATAAATCAGCGGGGAGGGGGGGGCAGCAGAGAATGCAGGAGACCGACCTTAAAGCCATGATGCTCGATATGTTGCCGGTGGTCTGCTCGCTTTAACTGGGGAGCCCCTCTAGCGTCTGGGGGAGAGCCATTCGCTGAAAGCACATGCTGGCGAGCGGAGCTGCTCGCCGTCCCTCTTGCGCGCGGGGAGGTCGCCGTCCGCTGTGCTCCTCATACCGCCAGCAAGCGTGAGGTATCAGCGCCGCGCGGCAGCGAGCGTGACTGCACAGCACAGAGCCCACCCCCCCCCTCCCCCGACAACGGCGGTGCTGGGTAATGATTCAAAACCAGCTCATTTAAAAACCAAGCGAGCGGGATTATGTGCTTACCATGCATACACCCACACGCCCAAGCCCCCCGCCCCCCCCACACAGCCCACACCCTCGCTCAGAACAGACGAAGAGCCAGGCGGATGCGGGAGGGGGAAGCCGAGGGGAACAGGCGCAGGACTTTCTGCGCTGCTGCTGCAGCCTCTCGGCGATGCGCCGCCAGCAGCCCCGCCCCCTCCTGGCAGAGTGAGCTCATTGCGAAGCAGCAGCTCTGCCTTTTTATACCCAGAGAATTACCAGGGCGGATAGCATGGCAAGAGGGCGGGGGGCAGTATCATCAAATGTACCGGGACCCACCCTATTAGCACCAGTACGCGGGGGGGAAATAACGAGAACCCCCCTCTACACACACGCACACACACACACACACACACACACACACACAATCCCAGCCACAGATGCAGGCCCCAGCCCTGAGAGGAAACAAGCCCGTATTGTTAAGAGACATCAAAGGAATTCAATCCCATGGGCCTACATAGACAGTGTAACCCCACCTTTGAAAAGTGCTCCCCCAGCAGGTGTTTCCAGGAACTACAGCTCTTAGAAAGCCTGCTGGCAGGAACCACATGGAAGCAGGTCGTGATAATTCGCACTGAATGAGATGTAATCCCAGGAATCTCATCCTCGTATTATACATGGTACTGTTCAAGGCTATCCTAAAGGCAGCTATTGTTTGTTGGTAATCCAATTTGCCTAGGAAGAGCAAGGAGGTATATAGCTTTGAATGGAAAAGGTTTTTAGCCAAAGGAAAAGAAATAACCACATACATTTACACATAGAAATGCAATATTATATAATGCATTACAGAAACTGTCAGGGTCGGCGCCTGTCCTACCTTCCCTTTCCAGCAGGTGTTGCTGGCCATCCTGACCTCCTTCCTGCTGATTGCCCCTAGTATGTTGCCCTTGTTCCTCAGACTGCCCCATAGCTCAGTGGGCTGAGCACGTGGCTCGGTTATTTCTTGAGTCACGGGTTCAAGTTCTGTAATTTTGTATTTTTTGTGTTCTCATTCCCTAGTGTTCTGCTTTCCCTTTTGAGTTTTTTCAGTTCTAGGTTTACCCTCCTTGTGTTTTTGGTTACTCTGTTCCATTCATTATCCTAGTGTAGTCTGTGGTGTTCCCGAAGTCTGACAGTTACTCCGACCGTGCCTCGTGTTAATTATTCAATTTGCTCGTTGTCCGGAACCTTCTTTAGTTGACTGTCTTACGTTCCGCGCCTGTCCCTCCTTGTTAGTTTCTGTGTATTTAAGTGCCTGCTTTTGATCTACTCATCGTTTGGTCATGGTGTTTGGTCATGGTGTTTGGTATGGTGTACGCTGCTCGGTGGTCTAGTCCTACTCCCCAGTCATGTGTAGTCTGTTGCTTCCTTACCCCTCCTAGTCCTGTTACTTTGTAGTTTCCTCTGTTCTATTCAGCCCCAATAAAGCCCTATTTTGTTCCTGAGCCACAAGTGGGTCGCCACCCTCAGTTCCCCGCCTGCACCACGCCACGGCGTTGCGTCCGTGACAAGATATGTTCAGTTTTAAAGTATAAATCAAGCAAACTTTAAAAAAAAAAGAAAAACATGCATACAACTTTGAAACACACATTACTTTGTCCATTGCAGTATGAACACATTTAGTGGCCAGAGAGGAAACAGAAGCATTCCCCAAAAAAGTTTTAGGGTGTTAGCTGAAAAGGGGAGAATATAGCTGATGGTATAATGAAAAACTCTGCCATGCCCATAGCTATCATTATGACTCTATATAATAGAGGATGGATAAGCCACTTTGCAGTTCACATGATCCATACAGTGACTATGCAACTAAGGCCCCTCCTAAAGTCAGAGATGGGCAGTATTTCAACTAAATGCATCTTAAACACGCATTTAATTACTTTTAAGTATGTTGTAATTTGTATTTTGCTGGACAAAAAAAAAAACTGGTACAACTTGTAACAAAATATGTTGAAAAAAATTACAAAATTACCTTTCTGGCCTGCTAGTGGAATTCTAGTTAATTTCAACAGGCATGCTCAGGCATCCTCAGGCATCTTGTGGTTTGTCATATAAAGCTTCACTGACTGCATTAGAGATAAATCAGGCTGGTTACTTTTGTTCCTAAGGACAAAATTAATTTCTATCAGCAGAACGCAGGCGGTTTATAGCCACTAAGCCTGTGTAAAAGGGGGAACCGACTGGAACCGAAGTGGCATATTCACGCGTTATGATCATTAACTTCAGAAAGCATTGGTGTGCCTCCTGCCCGTGCACGTGCACACACTGGCACCTCTGCCACCCATGGCCACTGATTCTGTGGGATACACTGGCTATAAATGACAAAATTATTGTTTAAAGTAAATCTAAGGAAATCTGTAGATTTTGTAAATGGTACATATTACATAGGGCTGTACGTAATGGTACAAGTATTCGTCATGTACCGTTAGGCCTACAATTTTACATGTATTCTCGTATATTCAAATGACTAATTACTTGCATTATAATGAAATACATTTTCTCAGCAGTATTTTGCTCGTTACATCTTATGAGCAAGTATTTGTAATTTGTAACAAAATACTTTTTGGTGTATTTGTGCCCATCTCTGCCTAAAGTTTTATTATTGAGTAATCCACCATCTTATCATGGTCACAATATTTTGGGTTTACTGAATCATGTGTTATACAAAAACGCATCACTTACCTGTTCTTTTCACCCGACTTCGTACTTCTTTCTTGAATGCGTTTATGGATCTGCGGTACGAACCAGCCCAGAAATCCAGTCATATTGAATCCCTCCCGGCGGCGCGTTTCCTATCTACCAGATTCATTCCATAAACGCCCCCATTTCACATTTACGGTTTAACTCGCCCAGCTGGTACCCAGATAGCATCCCTACGCCACAACTATCTACAAATAATGGGGTAAAGTGAAGATGGATTACTAACGAGGCACTGAAAGTGATGCAAGACAACACTAACGTCAAAGCCAGGGCTGCCCACTTTACCGGTAACGACACTGGCGTTTCCCTCTAGTGGCCGCAAAATGAACTGCAGGAAGCATACGCCGACTAAAAGCCTTAAACGGGATTAAGGCACAATTACTGCGTATTTAAGACACGACTCTGACATGCTGTCCGTTTAATTTGTGGTGGAATTAGCTTGGACGGGTGAATAAATTATTTTGCTTTGTTATTCCGTTATGTGCGTTATTGTAACCGATAAGACGGGTTCGTACGTATTTTCATAACGTCTCGGGGACGGCATAACGATGGAAGAGAAGCGCATATATATTAGCAAGAAAGACATTGAGCAGCGTTGCTTTTCACGGCCGTGCATTCGAAAATCCGCGTGGGGGCTGTAAGGAGTGGGCGGGGTCTCTGCCCAGTTTCCATAGAGACAGCAGCTTCCGCGGCAGCCCGTGCCAGATCGGACAGAAGGCGGTGCAATAAATTTTTTTAATGATTATATTAATATGTATTTCACGTTTATACTATCATTCATTTACATTTAATATATGGCATACCAAAATAAAGTAGAACAACTACTCAATGGTGGCCGAGACATTGCCGTGCCTGGGCCAATGACGCCAGGTTTAAATATTACTCTTCGATACAAACATTAATCCTATAGAACGTTTTGCACACGTCCGCCCATCATCTACCTGCACATTACGAGTGACATGAACTGGCAAATTGGCCTTTTGTTTGCGTTCAGCTCTGGGTGTTCCGTATGTGGAAATTCTAGGAAAAGGGAGACGGATCATATAAGCTGGTTACTGGATAACCAGCGCTGCAGCGGAGCTACGTCTCACATGGGAATAGATATTAACATGTCGCGGATGACGCTAGCAGCCACGCACTGTGAATGTTGTCATGACACAATCCTAAAAATGTATACCTATACTTTCATTCTCTTTACGTGTGCGATCTGATTTGTCCAGTCTAAATTTAGCAGGAAGGGAAGATTTAGGGTTGCCAAGTTTTAGAACACAAATCCCCCAATATCAATAAAAAGCAGCGTATGTTAATCAGATGTCAGTGTTTCAGTAAAGCCCATAGTAATGCCACCCATTAGCCATCCAGGGAAAAGGGGAAATAATATATATATATATATATATATATATATATATAGTCCCCTCACTGCACCATCAAATAACTTTAGAAATACACCTGTTGAAAATGGTGATTTCAGCTACATACAATTTTTACAATAATAATAATACTATTAATAATAATGATACATTTTGTTAATATATTATTTATATTTATAGCACGAGAAAGCACAGACGCTTACATAGAAAGAACACAAAAAACAGACGACACCAATAACATTATGGATTGGGAAGGTTCAACACTTTAGAAAAAAGAGAGGTTTTTAGCTTGGTTTTAAAATTGTGACAATGAACACAAATGTATAGACGTATACAGATGTATATTCGGATATGAGGGGATCATATCGGGTAAAGACTATTAGACATTATTAAAATGTTGCGTAATATGTAACAGGTTTGTAACATCGAACAACATGTTTACAGTGAAGACGTAAGTACTGAACTTTTTACATTACACGATGGCATATTTAAGTCTGGGCAATACTAGTGCAAGCATTGTGGAGTTGTTACAATTCATAACAATAAGACCATCAAAATGATTGCGCATAAAACTATTAACATTCAGCCGGTAACTTATTGTTCTAAACTATGCATACATGTAAACACAACGCTATTATAACAAACATAAAATAGCTTTCTAATTCATAGCAAGAACACGATGACTTTGTAACTCTTATTTCATAAGTCTACAGTGGCCTCTTTCTCTGTTAATGTATCTACTGTCATATTATTTGAAATTAAGCAGCTTGGTATTTTGTTGGCTTACATGGTTAGAATGTTTCAGGATATTTTTAGTATAGTACTTAATGTTATAGTTCTCACTGTGCAATAGATCGTTGTATCATAGATAAAAAATATTTAAACCAAGGCAACTACGCGAAATATAACAATTATAAATGTACACCGTCATATCAATAAACAGCGTGTATTCTGATATTAGTACCCTGGTAAAAAATGAAAAGCTGCTAAAAATGAGCATTTTAATGACATATCCTTAACCTCGAGCTATGACATCAAACCTGGCTGGTTATTATTATAACTTGGCAACCCGGAGCATTTGCAGTTCCTGTTTTGCAGCAGCCCGACGAGCGCGACTCGCCTCTTCGCGGAGCCAATAGCGGCCGCTGACCGGGGGTGCGCACGGTTCGGGCGCTGCTCGGCTCGGCTCGGCTCAGCTCGGCCGCTGCTCGGCTCTGCTCGGCCGCTGCTCGGCTCGGCTCGGCGCTCCACGGCGCGGCGCGTCAGTCACCCTGCGCAGTTGCGTTTCCATCAGACGGCAGCCAGCAGGGCGCTGCACGCCTCCCGCAGGGACTGGAAGACAGACGTGAGTGCCGGAGCGCCACGGCCCCTTTGGACAGCCGCTAGAGCGCCCTCGATCCGCAGAATCCGCCCGACAAACAGGCGCATCGTGTGTGCCTATTCCTCCCGGCAGATCCGCAACGGGAGAGCGCTTTCCGTACCGTGCTGTCACCTGCCAGGCGCTTCTAACACCACCATGTCGGCCGAGAAGCAGACTGCCCCCGAAGGTAATTTGCAAGGTGAGTGCATTTATCTGCGATATTTATCCCGGGCATGCAAATCGATATTGGGCTGTCGTTTTCTTTAACAATAAATAAAAGCAGGCTTTGTAGTTCTCTCAGTCCTTCTCGCTCTGCCGCCAGCTTCACACCCATCTCACACAGGCATGCCTGCCCCAAGGCACCGTGACCCCCCTAGCCTTTGTTTCTGATTTATCGACCCCATGCGTGTACGGGCCCGTTACATTATACACGTTTTCTCCGACAAACACGCTCAGAGTCAGCATGCAGAATAAATAAGAGCGAGGCGGGGCGCCGTCTGCACTGGGACTGCTGGTTAAGCAGGGATTCCTGGTACCCTGTTGCCCAAGGTGCTTGTGATAAGATACACAAATAGCTCGATATAGTTGACTTGGTTCTTGGTAATAAGTAGGAGGGGCGGTGACGTGAATCTGCCTCTCCGTGGGGGGGGGGGGGGGGAGCAAACGAGCTATTTCTGGATCATCATTGTTTCCCTTCTGGCTCTAACCCGATTAGCTTGTTGTGAAAACATCAGGCGTGGTCTCCATCAGTGCGCGTATATACACCGAAAACACGGCCAGTGCTGGGCTGCGATTTGATTCCCACTTTATATGTAAAATATGGCCGTATTACAAATGCATAATATGATGTGTTTCACGGATGCACCCCCTCCCCCCCCCCCCCCCTGCGGCGTGTGTCGGGGTGTCGGGGTGGTCGGGGGGGGGGGGGTGGGGGGGGGGGGGGGGGCGGGGGTTGGGGGGGGGGGGGGG
>JAODKM010000040.1:4714054-4741289 GCA_026780845.1 Petrocephalus sullivani
AAGCGAGACACGGCGGTGCCGTGGGTTGGAATGGAAATGTAGCGGAGGGTCAGCGGGGTTTGGGGGCGTGCAGGTGTGCGAGGGGGGGGCAGAGTAGGGTGTTACAGCATCCCAAATGCACAGAGACACCGATACAATATCCCCTTCTATCTGTCACTCCCTCATCAGCAGCAACGGACTGCTTTACATGGCTAAGGCGCCAACATGTTATGCCTGAATAACATGAAGCCGACCATCTGAAGGGATTAAAATTCGGCCGAGTGTAGAAGGACACTCAGGGGGGAAAGGTGATTTACTGCTGAAATTCTCCCTTATCTGAGAGATGAGCCAATCGGGCATCTTCTGCAGAGCTGCCAGGCAGACGACTTTGCATAGTTTTGTGATTTAGCCGGACAAAAAAAAAAAAAAAAAGACAGGAATCACAAAGATGTTACTTAGACATTATGAGAAAAATAAATAAATAAATAAATGACAGCCCACAAAACAGATCATCCTAAGAGGACTGATAAATCTGTTCTGGATATAAAGTGTACAACTGTAGAGTGAAATGCGCGCGCGGACACACACACACACACACACACACACACACACATATATATACACGCATGCCCTCGAACGTAGAGCTGTGACCACGTTTACAGAACACGCCTGTGACAAAGGACCAACGATGCACACGACAACAAATGAGTGTGGAGGGCCGGGGGCGTGGGGGGGCAGCGTCGTACCTTGGTTGAAGGACGCAGCGGACATCAGTGTGGCAGGCAGGGGGGGCGGAGGTTCTAAGCGCCTGCGAGGAGCCGCGGGGGACACATGGCACTGTCGGCGGGGGGACGAGCTTGGGGGACACTACCGTCCCTCCCCTCCCCAGCTGAAGTCACCCCGTACCCACGGACTGCCTGCGGCGCATTCCGGCGGCTCTCTCTCGGCAACGGAACCGACGCAACGGATCCTGAAGCAGGCGGCTTCAGCACGGCGACTCAGACGAGCGGGAAGCGGAGGGCACAGCCGGCAGACGGGCGATGCAGCTGCGTGTGTGGGAGCAGCTCTCCACGGGCCGGCCGCGAATCGCCAGCCCTGAGCCGCCAGTCTCGACACAGGCCAATCAGAAAGTGGCTGGCCTTACCCCGGCCAATCATGAGGCCTGCTTCAGATCACAGGTAATTTCGAGCCATCTCTGTTACTGCTGCTCCCCCACCCCACCAAAAACTGCCTATCCGACGCACGTTTATTTGAAGTTAAAAGGGGGAAAAGCCCGATTCTGACCCTAAATCTCGCGATCACAACCTTAAGCTTAAAAGCTTCAAACAGAAGTTATATTTAATCAAAATGACAGCAGAAACCACATTACCACTGACACGCATTTAGAATGGTTTAACTGAAATACATAAGCAATTTAGATATGAATTTTGCTATATTTCTATCCATGACATTGGCTCAGCATCCTCAAGTACAATTACTATGTGATACCATACACAGTTTATTACACATTAATAATCAATCAATATTAAATAGTAAAAACTGGTTTCCAGAAATGCAAGGTTTTTATTAACCAAACAATTAAAAATCAGTACAAAACAAAACCGGAGCCTTTCATGTTACGCAACGCCCTGGCTACACGCAGGTATATAATTATGTAAATGAACTGACTTGTTTTATGAAGAGGCAGCTGGTCACAGTGCTGCTGCAAAGGCACAGACCGAGAGCCAGCGTCACCTGCTGGCACATCTTTGATGACTGACCTTTGGCGGTTCCGCCCCCCCTCTGCTGCCACCCCCCACACCCACCACTGTACTGTGTTGACTCACGCCCAGCATGACGGGGGAAAGTTACGTGCAGCATCTGAAAAAACCTTGGCTTAAAATTCCACCAATCAGCTCTGCGCATTACGCGGTGATGCTCACAGGGAATCGACACTGGCGTGTGGCTCCATCGGCGACATCCATCCTCGGATGTACACAAGCGCGGCCGTTACCAGATCACCACAAGACGACACTGGACCGGGAGGACGGAGACACTACCAACAAGATTGCCAACTGTCCCAGACAACCCACATCTGCTCTAAGACTGCGATACACCTGAATGAAGTAAGGATTCTCCTTACAATAAAGACAATGAGCAATTTAGTAATTGAACTCCATAGCAAGCCTCCGGAGAACCCACCAGTTCATTCATGACAGTGAACATCACCCATCTGAAGCATGGCTGGTTCAGACAACTGTCACTGTCACCTCTCCTAAGTTTATGTGAGCGACGTCTTTTGCGCCAAAGACCGACCGACCAGGACAGGAAAAGTGGTTGAAACCGCAACATGTTTTTGAAATATCAAAAATCTGCCATGTGAAAACTTGCAATTCCAATACTAAAGTCTCACTAATCTAATTTAATTCACATGTATTAAACACAGACTTAATTCTCCAAACACTCAGCCTCTTTAAAATTCTGAAACAGTGTTTTCTTAAACCCCCATTGGACAATTGCATTACATCGCCGGTTATGATATTAAATTAATAATATGCAACGAAATTTGTGATCTTCAAATACATCATTTACGTAACGTAGAACATTACTGTTACATATGCACCTTGTTCACAATAGTCGTGCACAGTGAAATCACATAGTAAAAATTACTCCACTCATCAATTCAGCTATTAAACTGATATTAACGTGCTATTCATTTTTTAACCAGTTACATTGCCTGGTGTAGTAGAAAAGAAATGGCATATACTGCAAGCCAGTGCCATGCAGCGAAGACTCATTAGTTAATACTGGAAATCCTGTCCACTGAAACGCAGCCATGCATCTTCATGCCATAAAAAACCGCAGAGACAGAAAGCAGCTTTGTGATGTCTGTACGTTTTCCAGTAAAACAATCATCCATCAAATGATCAGCCCAATTACTGGCCAATTACAGTACTCGCCCAACAGGACACGGCCGTACGGTGCGAGGGTTTAACGCTCAGAAACATATAATAAGATTTAAAAGCGTGTACTGTGAGGCTGAGCGGGACGCAGCCTTTAGACGTCACCGTCAGCGGCGAAGCCTTTAGACGTCACTCCAGGGGACTCGATTCGTTTCACAACAGCCTTATTTAAACACCGGGAGGCCGTGTAACTTCAACCTCGACACCCATTTAATGAAGATGCACAAGCACACCAAAAATAAAAAGGGATTTAAAACGTCTAAAATGACCGTGACACCCAGTCGGGCTCACTCAGAGGCCGGGGCCTGCGAGCAGCAGGCAGCCGGGGAGCTACCCCGGCGGCGATGGGGACCGAGCCGCCAAGCGCTCCGGCTGCACGGCGACGGCACTGACACCGTGCGACCCGTAACTGCGGTGCGCTGCGGGAAACGCACGCAAATCATACCAATAGGAATAAAAGGGCAGCCAAACTTACCTTCTGCCACATCCTCGTCTATAGCGCCTTTCACTTGGGAGAAACACCACTGGAAGTCGTTCCCTCCTCCGACACCTACAAGGCAGGGTGCGGGCGCGATTAGCACACGGCGCCGCGGCTCCGATCGCGGCTCCGGGCCCCGACCTGCGGGCGGGCGGCCGCCGGCGCACGGCTCGCAGTCTCCGACTAGCGGCGTGTGAGCAGCTGACTAGGCCGCGCTCCGAAGTGGCGCTAAACAAGAGGGCCCCCGCCTATAAAGTTCGCCGGCTTACCTGCCATCGCGTATTCTCTCCCGCAGCAGACCCGGCGTCGCCGTCGGCCACTCCTAGCTTTATGTGAGCGACGTGCTTCGCGCCGAAGGCCGACCGATGGGGACGGGAAAAGTGGTCGAAAGAGCGGAGAATCAGAGCCACCAGGCTTGCCCGTGATTTTTTTTCCCCCTCTTTCCAAAATGGCGCACGCTGCCAGTCGACATGACACGGTGACGTCATTTAATAGACAGTCTTCAAAAGGGCCGCTTCTCGGCGAGCGCGCGCTCGCTCGCGCCCGCCCGTCCGTCCATCACCTATCACTGAATTCTAGCTGCTGGAAAATGGGATTTTTTTTTCTTAAAGAACCATTATAAATCATCACATTGTCTATATGTAAATGCGAATCACAGCCAGTCTTTTTTTTCTTAACATGCACACAACACAAGTACCCAACGCACGTTTCCTGCTTTTTACTTAAGTGTAAATGTATTAAAATGCATTTAGTTTAGCAACGTAAAGGGAATTGGGGTAGTGCCCTAGGCGCGATGCATTTAAATAGAGAGCGTCTGATGCTCTGTCGGTCTCTTGCAGAATCTTGTGGCCAGGCTTGGAAGTAAAGCTCGCTTGAGGCGAGCAATTTAGACGAAGGGCGAGTACTCTCCCCCCCCCCACTTGCCCCCTGGCTGGAAAAATCACTGCCTTTAGGGCTGTCCAAGTTAACGCGTTACTACCGTTCGTTTTTAATACATAAAGCATTATAATTTCCTTTTGTTGCGGCATGTGCTAATTTTGATAGTGCTATCCCAATGGGGAGCAGTATTGGCAAGCTAGATCGAAAAGAAATGAGTAGCACGCAGTAAATGTACGTAATGCATCGCTTAAGCGGCCATGTAGCGACTGTGCTACCACGTCAGGCTCTGAGTCAATTGTTTATGGAAATCAACAGATTATATACTGAAAATACATGTATTTCTAACATGTATTATTATAAGATGTAATGGCTTTTGGTTGCTCTTCATGCATGAAAAGTACATTGTGGGCAGATGAAACTATATCCGGGCCAACATCGATCAAATGATAGGAGCTAGTAGACCTACAAATGAATCTCAAATTACGTTTCTCGTGTTGGTCTTGGAAATAATTCCTTGAGTTAACATCTGCACGCTCACACCGACATGGCGAGTTTGGGCATGTTTTGCTGTCTGTCTCCAAAGCTGGTATCAGATCCAGGGTCGCTGCTAGAAATTTTGGGCCCCTTGAAAGCCTATAATATTGGACAAATTTTTAGGGGGCCTGTCATCCAGGAATTCCTTAACTGCCCCCCCCCCTTTCCGCCACCCCCGATCAGATGTGTGCTCACTCAGAGCCATCTGACCGATAATATCTATTACAAAAGTCACTTACACAGAGCTGTACCAACGCTACTTCCTCTTCATCTGAGGAAGCGCCGAATTTGCAACCGCAGACGCCCTGCGGCTCATTTCTTGTGTTCGTGCTTTTAACATACATTACGGTATTTTATCACTACATTTTTTGTTATGCGTAACCAACATGGCAGAGCATAATACATTCCTCATGATCCCATTTTTAATGAATTTTATTTAAGTGATTCTACAACGTACATAAGTATAGGGGTCTGTAGTTAACATTTTGCTTAACAACTTGTGACCATTAAAGGGAAGCATGGTGTTACCCATGGTACCTAATTCCACTCTATTTTTTCATTATGTATATATATTCATTATGAAAAAAATGAATAGCACTGATTTTGCCATAGTTAAAGAAGATGTACCTATTTAAGATGACTCGTTTTAATTAAATAAATGGATCTTTTTCGTTAAAGCGTAAAAGCCATGCTTCAGGCTACAATATGCACGGAGGTCTGTTTCTTAATTTTATTACTTTCATGGTGCCTTAAAACAGAAAGCTGACGTTTTTCGGTTCGCATTTGTAAGCCTCGTGAATTTCACAGTTATATTGGGTAATTGAATTTAACAGGGGAAAATGTTTCAGTTCCCCTTCCCTTCAAAATGGTGCCGCTTGCCTTTTCTATGAAAGGCAGGTTACGTGTCCTCCAGAGTAGAGGGGTCCAACCCTTGCTGTTATTTGGAAATGAAAGTTGGCTGCTTTGACCATGACCTTGCTTGTAGGCCCTCACTGACATAGATGCATGATCACCCCCAGCAGTTAAAAAAATCGCCTTGTCAAACTATTGTTTTTGGGCCAGAAAAATAAATTTAAAAATGTAGAACTTGCAGGACAGTAGGTATCTGGTGGTTAAAGAGTCGCGTGTAACCTGAAAGTCATTGGTTCGAATTCCAAGAAGGCCTCTTCTGCAAGCTGTTATTAAGCATGTTTGTGTTCCAGTTGAGGTGCTCCATTAAATGACCTGGACATATAAACGAATAAAACAATTATGTAATATAATGGAGGTCCAGTTTTACAGAACCAGGACAAATCACTCTGAAATTCAAATGATGCTTACAGCTATTTTAGAGAAAGGTTTCATAAAAGTGCCACACTGTCATTTTGATTAGAACCGTGACTGTAAACAAAAATAATATATATGCATAGTATACATATCTGTCAAGTTTATGTCACATCTGTCAGGTTGTTTTGCAGAGATGACAGCTATGTTTATAGAGCTATAACTGAAAGGTTTTGCCAAGAAGCTGTCATGTCGTGCACATAAAATGTTTCTCATATTCTCTTTTATAATCAATGAGAATAAGCCATAATCACTTGGCGCATATTTAGAATTTTGGATGTTCCACTCAACTTTCATCCATTCATTAACACACACACGCATAATTGGGGCAGGTTTCATGTATTACCAATTTTTTGGCCTCACTCAGGTATAATCACTCTCAGACACACTGAACATGCAAGAATGTTCTCCATTCAAAAGGAACAAGCTGTTGTGTTCATGTACAGGATGTCTATGGGTTGTAGAATCGTGATACATCCTTATGCATTTTTAAACAAGTTCTGTTTTCATTGATATGGAGAACAAGAAAGCGATACAATTTCCAAGTTAAAAGCAGTGATTATGTTGCTTTACGTTGTAATTTGTTCTGGGTGATCCCAAATGAAATTTCACAGACTTGCCTGTAAGGTACTGTATTACCCCGTCATATCTAATGTGTAAAATGATAGGTCACTTTCAACACAAACAATCAAACAATCTCACCGATGTCAACCAATTGATTCCCTACAATTCTAGATCAGTTTCAATAGGTGCAAAAATAAGATGAAAAAATAAGAATTTTAGAACCCGTGTAAGCTGAAGGTGTACAACTTTTTTCTATTATTACTGATTTTGTCAGATCAGAATTAAGCCCTGGATAAAATACACATTTAAGCTCCACAGAAAGGGAAATCTTGACAACAGTAAATTTTAAAGAACAAGGCCTTCATTGGAAGTAGTAAACAGAAATAATTAGCTTTTTGAGTAAGCTTCAAGCTCAGTTAAACAATTTAAATAGGCTACCTTAATAGGCTACCTTAATAAAAAAGTTGTAAAATGAAATATCTGAAAGGTCGAGCTTCCAGTGTAAAATCGCAAATTAGATATAAATAAAAAGAAAATTTGTGACGTTGATCAAATGATGCCCAACAGTATGTTATGGAATGTGAGATCACACCTGCATACCTTTGAATGTCAGGAATTCCTGTCACATCACAGCCTCCCAGCTCGATTTTCGGTGGATTTTGCCTTGTATCCCCTCTCCTTTTCTGTTTCGGGAGACGTACTATTCAGGTAGATTCTTCAGATTTGTAGGGGTGGAACCCCACTGTTAGGGCACCACTGTTACCACCCTGGTTTTTTCTCAGGTGGATATTGCCTCACAGTGTTTCCTATGCTCCGTTCTCAATTTCTGTAATCTAATTTGGAAAGACTAATATTAAAATGTCTTGGTATCAAACTTAAGGGAATATTCAGCACCCGTAATCCTTAATAGGACAAATGGTCTGCAGACAAATGAACAGATGTACAGTATAATTGATTAGGAAGCGAGGTCGTTTACTACCCAACAGATGGCAGTATTTAGCTAACAATGACTGAACCTAACGCACATCCGTTTTCATGGCAAGGCTTTAAGTATAATAATAAAAAAGCAAATAATCCTCACTGCACTTTAACAGTCTTCAGAACCCCAAATATGAACGTATAATGCTTGTCTGGACAGCTTAACATAATTGAAAAACAAACCTTTTCAATCTAATTATGGCTTGCTGAAACAGAAAGCATGGATCTTCATCTGGAAGCTAGTTTGCACAATACATTATTTATGCTATTACCAGTTTGCTTGTTATACTTTATAGCCAGAGAAAGAGCCATGGGAGTCTTCTGACTTTAGTCAGTCCAGCAATCAATGTTAACCCCTTTGTTACATGCTGTACATTACTTTGCCTAAGTATCTTCTTGTGGTTTTTGGATATGGGTGGCAAAAGTAGAGAAGCTCTTTTAATTCACGAACTAACCAGTGACGCACCATCACTAACATGAAACACAATAGCTGGTCAGACAGACTACAACCATAGGAAGTAATAACTTTGTGAAGCCTACATATAACTGATAGGGAGACTCGATCATTATTCCATCAATTTCACAACAGTACATGTGTAGAAATCTTCAAGTCAGTACTTAATGAAAAACTCTTTTTTTCCCCTCATTGAAATGCACGTGAGTCGCCATGCATGCTAGATCGCCGAGAGAAAATGAAATCGATTAGTGTTTACTGCACGACGGTGGAAAAAATATCACGCTCGTTTGAAAATATCAGGCTTCGAGATAAAATCTTTCTCATCTGAAATGTTTGCGGTAATTAACTCGTCGGTGTTGAAGGAGCTCTCAAGTCATCCATGAGTGCTAAAACGTTTAGCTCTGCCAAAGTTTCCCACCGTGGAGTGGCTTTATTAGTGCCATCATGATGATTATAATTGCAAAATGCAGGCTTAACTCGTCTCTTTTAGAACTGAGACCGATCAAACACGGACGGCCAGGGAGCCGGACGCTCCCCGCGGCTCAGAATCTCCTCCTTTCCTCTCCACGACCCGATCGACGTTCTTTGCTTCGATTTCTGAATTTCCTTAAAGACTTTTGTTTTTGTCACGGCCTATGAGATCATGCTATATGAAGCATGAGTTTGGTCACGTCTTGGTGTCGCGGGGCTGGTCACCTAATCATTAATTAGGCCGAATAATATGCTATTTGTGATGAATAATATACGTATACCTACGTAGGGCAGGGAAATAATTGGGAATGGCTTGAGTTTAAGGTCTAAACGAAGTGGCCAGTGTATCTGAAAGCCTATCTATCAGCATACAGGAATCGCGATTTTTGATTCTCACGCAAGATCTTACGGCAAATCTGTATTATTCCATTATTAACCTAAAATTAGCTGCATCAGAAGCGTTGGGACAGTTTGCAAACCCTACAGACTATTTACAAGGCAATAAAACGGTTGCATGCATGTAAATGCCTGTGCATGTGTGTGCAGACTTTTCTCTAATAGAAAATCTCACGCACCCCTGCAGCACACCATCCACAGACTACAAGTTGAGCGTCTTTGTACGAGGGAGCCCTGAACACAGTCACAATTAAATAAGGGCTCACTGCTTCTTTAAACAACACGTCGCGTCGCTGCAAAGACTAGTCTATTCTCTCAGCTCCGCACGACGAGCCACGGTTTATTGATATTCTGCCATTCACCCACGAGTATGAAGCATTCATCTGACCTTTCTGGGAACTGTTCTAACGATCAAGTTCAATGATTAAACGAAGATGCTGGAATAATTGAAACTGGACATGGATAAAAATCACTCAGTCAGTTTTACAATACATCGGGTCCTGTTTAAAGCGCGACACTCTTAGGACAGAGAGTCTATTACTATGCACAAGTTCTAGTAAATAAACACCTACTCAAAATTCAAATATCTCAATAAGTAAGACGGAAAATGTTGACATAAACCCGTAGGTCTTGTAATTGCATGTGTAAGTGTGGTGTGTGCATGTGCTCTGCTGTGACAGAAGGTGGATGTTTGTAGATAAAAACACCTTCAATCTCCGAGTAACTGCCTTCTGAGCACATTATGGAGAATAATTGGGGAAATTGGTTTAATGGAATGCTTTACCTGAGGAAAAAAATGGCAGAAATCTAGTGCGCTGTGGGATCAGTCTACAATTAGCTGACCTCGGTATGGGAATATCTGGGCTGTTGTCATTTATATACAAACTGTCCCTCTTTTTAGATAAAGCAAGTAAAAGGTGTTTTTAATACCATTTTCTTTTGTACATATTAAAATGTGTGCCTTCATGGCAGTGGTGGAACTAGACTTTTATACTTGGGGTGGCCATGGCTATTTTCGGGGGCTCACAGACTATAAAGATGAATGTGTTTCTCAAACAATCAATTGCAATCGAAGTCTATAAATGTTTTCATGAAGTCAATCATCTGGGGTGGCACCTGGGGTGTCCAATCAGATTTCAGGAGGGTCCCCGGCCTCCCCTCTGGCTCCGCCCCCTGCTTCATGGATCACCACTTAGTATAGAATGATGCATTTCAGAAAATTATCATAAAATATTATTAAGCAGGCATTGTTTAATGGATGTTATGCTAAAAATTAATTTTGAACTAAGGTCATTCTGTTTAACCTTGCGGTGCACACAGTTAGTCAAGCTTACAGTGGCTTGGCCTTGAATTAAGGTTTATTTTCTTGGGACTTGAGAGTTTATTTGAATATAATGAGCTGATTCTTAATGCAAGACTTGACATGGGAGACTTGCTTGGAGCTCCAGTGTAGACATGTGCTATGTGCATTTGAAGCGCGCATATTGCTGTGGATCCCATGGCAAATACCTTTTATTTAGTAAGAAGACAGAGCAATGTGAAAAGACATAATTCTTAGTTGATCCCAAACTTACATTTACTCCTTCATCAAGCAGTGTTATTTAGGTCATTGAACCCACAACCTTTGCAATACTAACCAAACACTTGTTGAGCTACAGGAGCAAGCCTCAATATTTTTTTTAGATATTGGACCTAATAAAGTGCTCAAACCTTCTTGTACGGCCATGGCCTCTTGTAAGTGGAAATGAGGGTTCGGTGGGTGCTCGTATTGAGATAGGCATTGGACCGGCGTCCCACTCTACAAGTGCTCTTCATTATGCGCTGAGTTTGCTTCCATATAACCGCGACTCTAATTAGATAACCAGTTATTGTAAATGGACGGATGGCCATCTATGGGCCTCCCTGTCTCATAAAGCCGGTTCAGCGCAGTCTGCTCGCACATGCAAAGACTTGATCTCCAACAGGTTGTTACCTAACTATCAATGTTAAGCTGTTAAAAATAGCATTATAGAGTAATTCATTCAAACAACCATCGTGAATACAAATGTTAACTAGTATAAACATTAATATTGGTTACATTAACGCTGGTTAAACAGATGACTTCATAAAACCTCCTTTCTTTGGTCAATTAGATCTCAAACACTATCGGTAGACAGAGGATAATTGGCATATTCCATTTAAAGTTCCATATTGCCACTGTCACATCTGACAGCGAGAACTTATTTAGCTCTCCTGAGTAAGCAGGATCAGACAGTCCCAGGAGCGATTGGGAGTTAAGGGCCTTGTTTGAGATAACTTTGGGTTTAAGGATTTCAGCGAATAACATTCTGATCATAGGCAGTAACCTGCAGAGCCACGCACATCTCATATAAATTTGGTGCAATAAACAAAAGTTACCAAAAGATAATTTCTGTTCCCTATGAATGTATATTCATCCATCTTATGAAACTGCTTATCCTTCCAGGCCACGGGGGGGGGTTCCAGAGCCTATCCTGGAAGCATGAGGCAGGGAACAACCCAGGATGGGGGGGGGGGGCAGCCCATCACAGGGCACACTCACAATTTGGTGATAATTAGCCTCTGCATGTTATTGGACAGTGGGATACCCAGAGGATACCCTCACGACAACATGGGGAGAACATGCAAACATAGAACCTGGGCAGAGACTTGAGCCTTGGTCTTGGAGATATGAGGCAACAGTGCTAACCACTGCACCACCATGCCATCCTTGATTATATATTAATAATAATAATCAATGATCACACAAAACCATCTTCTGACCTATTGCCCATGATCCATAGGAAGCTTCTCCATTGTCTGATGCCCACCTTTGGAACCGCTAGTATTTTCCCTGTGTCCTTGTATATGTGGGAGACACTGGGCAGAACCTGGTGTGTTTTGGGCCTAATTATCTCGACAAACAGATGAGGAATTGGCTCAGAAATGGACCCAGAGTCTGTGTTTAAATTTCTCCCCCAACTTTAATTAGGTAAGTTTCATGTTTCTGGTTCACTGGCTCACTTCCTAGGCCTTACACTGTCAATTACTTCATAATGAATGGGACAAGTCTATCCTGAGCCTTCAGACATGCTTTCTGGTAGCACAATTACAGTCCAAACCATTGTGTCTGCCCCTATCCCCCTTCAAGAGCTGACACTGGGCTATAGTGCTTGTTTAGCCAGGAAGGGGATGGAAGAGTGTCCCATGGGGCTGCTCGGGCATATGAGATTTGCAGCAACAGCCCTGGGCGTCCAGTTATAAACTGCTAAGAATAAATGAGGGTGCATTGGCTTATATAAAGCAGTAGAAAAATGCAAACCAAAGAAAAGAAACGACCTTCCCTGATCTGGGCCTGGAACGGGACACTGAGGCACGAGAAGCGAGATCTCAGCCACTGAATGAGAGCCATATAAATGTTCCAGAGACTGATACGTCATTTTAATGGAGCTTTGGCAGGGTGAGATAAGCAGATCCACACAGTGCGCCTCAGATCGTCTGATAAGCTGTTATTACAGCACAAGTGATTCAGAATGCTGAGCAATTTTCATCATCTCAAAAAGATCCACATGTAAAAAGGGAAAAGACCGAGCGAATGGGTATTCAAGGTGCAGGTAGTCACTCCAAGAGGCCGCAGTGCATTATGGGAAGCAGACATTGTGCAGGCCCGTCAGTAAGCCTTTTCAGGAATTCCATAGACTGAGATCTGCTTTTGGGAGTAAGTGTGAGTTGGGGGAGTTTGCTTCCCTCTGAGTGACTTTTTAATTACATTAATAAGTTGGGGGGGAGCAATAGAATTGAAGCAGAAGAAACAACCAGCACCTCCTACATGAAGCTTGGGCAGACGGACTTGTCAAGACTGAAGAGTGTCAGCTTGACTTGATGGATTAGACTCTGTTGCATTTCCCTGTGGAGACCACCAGCCCTGCCTCAGTGAGGATTTTATCTGTCACCACCCCGGCCCGAGCTTTCCGCTCCATCCCCGGTGCTGCGAAGACTACAGGCCGTTAATTCCGTTAGCCGTCACCCGGAATCCACACTAAGCACTCAAGCTCTCGGCTGAAGAGCAGTGATGCTGGGTCAGGGCAGTGATTCATCACCCCGAGACACGTCCGTCCCCCGAATGTGACCTTTTCAGGCCTGAAAATGTGTCGCTCTGTTACCCAGGCGATTGCAGAAATGAGCGGCGTGGGCAGAACATTCCCACGAAAGGGCCCAGCCTGGTAAAGTCGGTTAAAATGGCCGCATTTCTGGCTGATGGGCGATGCGAAGCAGGTAGTTCTAAATATGACATGTCAAGTGTGGAGTCAGTGGGACGGACCTCGATCCTGGTGGCCGTGCAAAATTCAAGTGATGTTCACCTGCAAACTGACCCGTGGACTAAAGGGTACTTTGACGTCCCTTCACTTTCATTGACAGGGTCTTCATCTTGGTCGCCGCCCATGAAGCACACACGTTCCATGCCATCTGGAAGAGGGCAGTTTTACTGGCACCAACCCGTGACAACACAGCTGTTTCAACTCGCTTGCTTCAGAAGCAGCACAGGTGTGGTCCTCATTCTAGCCGCCGGCTCCTATCTTTTGTAAAATGCTCACAAGCTGCGGTCCTCAGAAGTCCCTTGTGGATTATAATGAGAAGATCCCACCGACAAGGGAGAAAACATCACTGCTTTTCAAAACAGGCTTTTCCTTCCCTTAATCCTCACAACAATTAAACTGGCACCACGTTGACCCTTAATGCCTGACGGCTGAGTTGCGCGTGGTGAACATTTGTTCTTATGCGAAGAGTGGCTCTTGTTCAGGTGGTGGGGGGCTATTTTTTTTATTTATCGCTTATGAAAGGTTCCATTATGATTCTCTGAATGGCTGCTGAACGCGGCCGTTAATGACTCTCGGCACACCTGCGACCACAGGAGCCGGCCAATCAGGGCTCAGCAAATCTGCGGCAAGCCAGCCACTCATGGAGGAGAAGAAAGTGAATGGCCATTGGTGGAACCCTGTGCTCCTGTGTGTAAAAAAAAAACATGACAGAGCTCCCTAAATTTACAGCGTGAGTGCAATCGAGTCAAACCGAGATCCCTCATTGCTGTAGGAAATTGTTAGGTTTCCTCTTGATTGTGTGTTGGGGACAACAAAATGTTCAGACTTGCATTTGAAATGGAATAGTGGGTCATACTGATTTGAACATTTAAATAAGTCATACTCCTGGGATGGGTCTGTGATGTCAACCAAAGTCCCCCAGCCTCAGCCCAATATCTTGCCGTTTAAATGAGCAGAGCACAAAAAATCTAAAAGGAATATTTTGCTTTCGATAAACCATCAGTTAAGCGTTTCATGCAGATTAATAACATTAAAAGCTTAATTGTCAAACGCTTGCTGGGGTATTTCACTATACCATTTCTGCACTCGAGCACCTAACATTTCCAGAAATGAGCTTTGTCTGTCTTTTAAGTATTTTCTTTTAATTCTTCTGTGGTCCGCAGGAAAAAAAGAAAATAAAGGGGAATAATAACATTGTTACGCTCAGCCCCGCCCTTCATGTTTTTCCCCTGTTTTGCCCTCTGGTGGGGCTTGATTCGTCGCACCTGACCCTGATTGTGTTTGCCTCGTGTGAATTCTCCGCTTGTTTCCTTTGATCAGCTGCCTCTTGTTTGCCCCTTAATGTGCTGCCCTATTTCAGTGAGTCTGTGTCCTGTGCCCCTTGTCCAGTATTGTTCATGCCTTGTATGGTTGCTATCGCGCTTTCCCCCCGTGTTCCCTTGTGTACCCGCTAATAAACGCCCCTTTGAAGGGCTCAACCTCACAGTTCGCTGCCATGGGTCGTTCATCCCGCCGAAAGCGTGACAAACATTAGTGCTGTTTTTCTTTAAGTAAATATTATTCATGGAAGCTGTGTGGATGCGATCTGTGCATCATGGGATGCACATTGTATTGTTCTCCATAATGGGATTCCAGGTTTTAGCAGGGAGCCGGACATGAACTCACACAAACATAAGTGGAATTTGGTGTTACTAACTCAACTGGGCCTTGCATTTTTGGGTTGTGGGCAGGAAGAAGACTACCTGGAGGAAGCCCACGTCCGTGCAAGGAGAAGAGATCTATGTGACAAAACCTGTGTTCAGGGCTACATTTAAACCCTCAACCATGAAGCTGCTCAGACTGCCCATGTCACATACATGCAAAGCATCTTACTTCCCTATCAAAATAAGTCATATAAAAATAGAAAAAAACAACTATAATCGTTTTATATTCTTATTGCATATCGTGTTGCAATTTAGCCACATGACAGTAAGATTGGTGTGGGTCACCTGTAATATCATCTGTTTAGATGAGTATTACCTTGCCAGCAGGTGGTGTAGTGGCTAAGGACTCGATACATTAATGTTCCATGTTGGAATGTGATTTGCAGGGATCTTGCTGCCGCACCTTTGAGTAGGGTAATCTACTCCAGTAAAAAATTCTGCTGCATAGATAGAAAAATTAGGGGGATAAAATTCTTATCCCATGCAACTACATCTTCTGAATTTGCAGAATATTGCATAAATATACCTCACTTCTGGAGTGGACACCTTCATAGTACGAGCAAACCCAACATACCCCTAGTGTTGCATCTATTCGGACTGATGGGAGTGTCATAAAAAGCCTGAACTGCTGACCCCTACATGAAAATGTAGGTAAGAAAACAACACTTAAAAAAAAGGAGACATATACAAGCATATGATGTGGGGAATACTAATTGGTGGGGAAAGCTAACAGAGGGATGAGGTCGGCTGCGATGTAGAGAAATGGACCCCCGAAATCGATGTCGGACCATGGCGCACGTCTGGGGAAACACGTAAAACAATTAGGAACCTGAGCTCCCATATGCTGGCATTTTGCAGCACCGAGGATCGCGCGCCGGAGCCAGCTGAGCAATTAGGCATCCATCGATATTAACGTTAAAGGTTAATAGCTAATTACACTTCTTTTTGACAACAAGACTCGCCCACGAACCACGACTGCCGGAGCTGCACAGTTCATCGATTAAGTATACGGGACAAGTTTAGATTGATGTCCTGTTAAATGTCCCACAGATCTGTGGCTAAAACCTGAAACACATAGGAGCACCAAAAAATAACAGGTGTGTCTGTTAAACTGAACACTATATTTCAATTGTAGTCTTAGCATCTGATTGTTTTTAGTTTATAAGTCTCCAATCCATATCAGATCTCGGCCTTTTTCTTTTTAGTTTCCTCAGTCCAAAATGGCGTCTCTGCACGTCCGGCAACTCCCAAAAAGCGAAACCCCGTCCCCAGATACATTTGTTCCATTCCCAGGCCTCATGTTGCCTATTGTGCCAAACCAACTGGAAGAAATTGCCACGGAGGTCTGTTTTTTTTTTTTTTTAAACCTTTAATGAAGCCTTCAAAGGGCCCTAGTGTATTTCTTCACAGATGGCTGCTGAGTCAAGCTCACACTAGGTGTTGGGTTCATTATATAGAGGATTAGCTGACGTAAGCAGACATCGCCGTACAGGAAGTACAGGAAAGACGAAGGCCCCTCGAAACCGGAGCCAGTCCAGGCCCGAGCCGTCTGAGCATCTGGAGGTTAATGCTACACCAGTGTCGGAGGCTTGCTGCTCTCCGTCATTCGGGGGTCGGTTCTATCCAGAGCAGCCCAGAGAGGTACGCTTCCTCTGGCCTTTTGGTCCAACGGCTAAAGATGGCATCATTAAAAAAAAGAGGAATTCGGAACATCAGGAAGTGTGGCTGGCCTTTTTCAAAGGTTAGCGCTTAGCAAGTAGCATTTTCCACAAGGCAAGCAGACAGCATTTGTTTTTCCAAAAGGGGAAGGAGATTTGGAGGGTAAGCATAGAATATAAATAGCTCATTTTTTCTGTTATGGAACTTATGAATACCAAAAAACAAAAGTAGAAACCTTGGACTTAACCAGGACCCGATTTCTTGCGGTTCATCCTAGAGTATTGTATCTGACTGTAAATGATACATAGACACATTCATTCATTAATGAACTGCTTCCACTTCTTTCAAAGGATTCATTGTATGGCATACAGTTTGGCTTAATCTATTAATTTTAATAATTCTCCAGTTTGAAGGACAAAGTGAGAGACCTATTTAATGCTAGAGAAGTTTTTCTGCATGCATTGTGTCGATGGATCCCGAAAGCTGACAGCCAAGTAAAAATTCTCCAGGGTCTTGTGGCTTTCCAACTGCATGCCTTTAAGGTAAGGTGTAAATCAGTGCTAGTTACAAATATAAAATGCTTAAAGATGCTGCAGAGGTCTGAGCAGGCTGGCGCTGCTCACTGCTGCCTGGCATGAAGGTAAAGCCAGGCTGCAGATGGCTCCGTTTCAAAGGTCAGTGAGTGCACTGCATCTATCCACTGCGCTTACTCACAGAGCTCACTCTGTTTTTCACAGTGACAGCTTTCCCTCTTCCTACATCCATCTCTGCATGTGCTCATGTGACCGGAAGGTTGCTGGTTTGAATCCTGTCCTCGGCAAAATAATCACGTTTGTTGGGCCCTTGAAGAAGGGCTATATCCCTTCCCCCCCCCGCCCCCCGAAATGCTCCAGGGGTGCTGGGAAAATGTCTGACCCTACACTTGAACCCCAAGTGTCTCTCTCGACTGCATATATGTCTGAGAAGTTGGGATATGTGAAAACTACAGAACTCCAGTGTAGCTGCAGTCGCACGAATGCAAGCCAAAAATAAGGCGCCGTTTCATTTCCATAACTGCATATTCATATATAGATGCATAGTGATTCTGCCACTTCCCTGCATGCACTTTGAATTAAATCCGCTGCCTAGCTGAAAAATATAGTGTTAACTCTGCATGTGTAGTTAGAAATGCCAGATCAATAAACCATATTTATCATATTATTTACCTCTAGCTCTGTCTGAACGTCTCACCCTTACCTGACTGGTTCTCATTACTCTTTGTCCTGGATCCCACTAACGTGAAACTGAGGGAGATTAGAGTGGGCTCCTCTCCCATCTAATCCAGCTAGATCCACCTTCCTTGCTTACCACCTTTAAGCTAGGTAGCATAGGGTACGAGGCAGGACACACTCTGGATGGGATGCCAGCCCATTACAGAGAAGGGACCTGCACTCGCTCACACACACAGTCACACACTAAGGGACAATACCGAGATGCCCTAAACCATCCGTGCCCATTGAATCAGCGGGGTTATGCACTGGAGCAGCTTAGGGTAATTACCTTGGTCGGGTTAAAGATTCTGTAGCCCTTTTGGGACCTGAAGCAGCAGCCGTGAGGTTACGAGTCCTTAACTACCGCGCTCTCAGCTATTCACAGCTGCCCCGAGCGAGCGCCGGGCGAGTACCGCCGGACACGGAGGCACTGGCCTTCCTTTGGGCCGAAGATGGATGAGTGTCAGGGACGCATAGCAGAACCTGCACCCTCTCCTCTGACGCAGAGATAGAGGGCTGCAGGCAGGCCTCACAGGATGGCCCGGGTTCCGTGCGTTTTATGGGGAATTATGAGGTAATTTCTCAGCCCGGGCAGATCCACAGCACGGCGCCGATGCTAAGGCTTATGGGAAATACGCCATCCATTTCTCAAGCACCGGAAGGCATCTGTTGGGCCTCAATAATGCCAGCCCTCCAGGAATTAGCTGCGTTGGTATGTTTACTTCTGGGCCTGGGATGTGGTTTTTTGTTGTCCTGTGACATCTCTGCCCCCTGGTGACTCATTACATGCTGTGGAGATGAGAGCGGCCACATCACTCAGAGGAACTCTTTAGAGAGGCACTAGACGTTCACAGGAATCGCCAGTAATGAGGAACGAGGTCCTCCAGCCCTTACCGAACCACACAAACACGGCTCAACAAAGCAAGACTAAATATAGACATCAGTGGTCGCAAGGATACAGGAAAACAATCACATGACTGAAGACGGCATGGTCTGTTGTCGCCCGGATACGGATAATGCAGAATGCATACGTTTTTATAAGTGACATATATTATGGACATTTCAGTGATTGCAGTTAATCGAATATGTGGGTGCAGGGGCCAAGGGAGATGGCCTAGGGAGGCGGCTGAGGAAGTTACTGGGGTCCTGGGGAAAACGTAATGAAAATGTAATGAACCCGTCAGGTAGGTCGGTTAAGACCAGATGGGACTAGATGGATATCGATGAAGGGAATCTAAGTACACATGCAAACCTCTGGAGCAGATGAGGTTCTCAGGGGCTAACGCTGTATTTTTAAGCTAGCTAGCAGATTTCATAGAGAAAACGCCGTGATGTAGATGCAGGGAGAGTGGCTCCTCCCACCTCCACCTCGCCAACCGCCAAAGGAGTTTGCATACCCCTCCCCCCACGTGTCCTGATGGGGTGTCTTAGGCTAATCACCCTTAATGTAAGACACCCCGAGAACATTGCATGTGCAGAGCAGTACATGCCCAACGTCTGGCTAGTAGCTAACTGTAGATAACTGAGGTTATTAGGAGTGTGCACAGAGGTGGGATACAAACGATCAAGTGGAATCAGCCACAGTCTGCTACACCCCCCGAAAAGCAAACACCTCGAAGACACTGTTTCCTGATCAGTCATTTTCCACACGAGCTCAGAAATGAAGATTCAATGTGCAGAAGCGCGGTGGGTCCCTAACGATAACGTAAAGCTTGTTGATATTTAAGCTCATGCATTAACATAAGATCAGCGCCAGCATTAAGCCCCGTGCATGAATAAATAAGCATGCAGATTAGCTACATGTATTAAACATAAATGGATGCATACCACGCAATACCTGTCCCTGGATGAGAAGGCATCGCTAATGCCAGACAGAACAGTCACGAATTAAAGCAGTGGCCATTTTATTTTCTACCCACACTATATCAGTAAGATTCCAAGCCATGGGACAATTACCCCTGCGACCAGACCTTAATTTAATTAGTGCAAACATCTGGGCTTAATCAGCCAATCTCAAGTGCCGTCTGGAATCAGGCGCCAGGCCTCGCAAATGGATGGACCTCTTAAACTTTAGGATCGTATCAATTTATTTTTGTTTTTGCTGAGGCAGTTCAGGTTGAGAAAACATTAACAATGCTGCCTGAGGGTTCTGCGTCTTCTGCAAGTTCACAAATCCGCCAGTTGGGGGAGCACTTCACATTAGGCTCTAGTAGCCGACATGGCGTTGAACAAGTTTAAAATTCCACACAGGGATCTCGGCGTCGCCCTGATGCTTTATTATAAATGTTGCTGTATAATTATATGAGCTGAACATTCGCACCACCGATGATTTATAAGTTGTATTCAAGTTTTCCCTGAGAACCTTTTTTTTCCTTTCCTGTCAACCACTCTCATCAAGTTTGCAAAAATGTGCGATAATTGGTTCATTACTTGGACTCGCCGTTTTAGTAATTCAAATGGCATTTCCAGGAAGACAAATGAATTCCGCTATTTAGTCGAATCAATGCGGGCAGCAAACTGCATGAAATTCATTAGGAGTATAATTGCTTGAGACATTATACATTCAAACATGATTAAGACATTATATAACAAAATCATAATTCATTGATAGAAAAGTTCCTGACATTGCTTTGGTGATGAGCCTTAAAACATTCTCATTAGTATACCAAGAGCTCGGAATACTGTATACAGTAATGAACTAAGAGTAGTTAATCTATTACGGTTTCATATTTTAATTCTAGTTTGGAAATATATTCACAGCTGTCTGTTGAAGAGTGCACATTGTGATTAATGTTTTTTTTTGCAATTGTTTGTTAAAGTCTAAGGAAGCAGTTTTTCACACGTTCTGTAGGCTCGCCATTATGTAACAGGATGGCGCAGAGGCTAAGAGTATAGCCTCACATCACCAGTGTGGGTTTAACTCTTCCATTCTGCTCTCCATTTCTGGAGTTTGCTTATCCTGGGGCCTCTGGTTTCCTCCCAGAGTGTAGTTTCTGTAACTCTGTGTCCCTAAATCATCCGTAATGTGTGTTTGTGACTATGTGCACCATGATGGATTGCCATTCCCTCCAGAGCGCCCCCTGTCTTGTTGACTATTATTCCCGGGATGGACTCCACGCTCACCGTGACCCTGTTGGATTAGTAGCCGTGGAAGATGGATTATGCGGCATATATGAAACAACAAGCGGGTTTGGGAGGTGAGGCTCTCATTGTCTGAAACACGTTCACAGAATGTGGAGTAGAATACGCTGTGGCTTAAGCTAGATCTGTCCATGGCTGCAGATTTGCTGACATGGTCATGTGATGGTGGGCTGGCCAGTTCCTCCTCTGCCACACGCCTGATGGGGTTTGCGAGGGTTGCGGTCTGGCTCAGCAGGTCGGGACGCTGCATCTGTGATCAGAAAGTCACTGCTTCAAATCCCAGTTGGCTAAGTGGTCTTGCCATTGGGCCCCTGAGCGAGGCTCTTAACCCCCAATTGCTCTAGGGACAGGCTGACCCTGTTTTCTCAAAAATGTACATCACTTCGAATAAGAGCATCTGCTAAATAAATAACCTGTAGATGGCCTTTGGTCTAGATGGCATTGGTGGATTGACTTAGAGTGCAAAGGCCTGTGTTATGGCTGCTATAATCATTAGGATGGTCACCAGAGGGCCCTGATGCTCTGAGATACTGGTTTAGGAGGTTCTGGGGGCTCCTACCCAGACACAACATGAAGATGACCAGGGCTGGACTTGAATCCTGGCACCAGTGCTGAACTGCAACTGCTGCATGGAAGAAAAAGGTTTGGCCCCATAATAATAGCGCCCATACAGCACTTTAACTTGTTACTGCATTTTGGCCCAGAAAAGGTGATTGGACACTATTTAAAAAGTCAGTTCAAGGGCCACATGAATGTTAAAAAAAATCCAGCTGAAAAAGCCCGTGTAGATATATAACGATAAAACAATATTAGCTTTTAATAATTACCATTATTATCCCATCCATCCATGATCCTCAACCGCTTTTCATTATAAATTATTAATATTCTCAGTCTAGAAAACTATGCCTTATGACTGAGCAAAACTGTGTATTAATTCTTATTAAAACATATGTAATAAAAGCGACATCAGGAGGCCACTGTCACAAAGGAGCCGTAAAGCCTGTGATGATTGGGCCCTGCGGGTGGCGCTGTTGCATCCGGCTGGCCCCAGCTCCGTGTGAGCAATATTTAGGTCCCCGCCCGGCACTTTGCATTCCACCCACAGCCGAGACGCACTTTCCGGGCAGATCGCTCAAAATTGCCCGTAATATCTGGCTGTGTATACTTCTGTGTACGCGCCCAATGATAAAGGAGCAGACTGCCTTCCGCAGATCTCTGCAACTCACATTACCCAGTTACTTAAGAAGGAGGAATTGAGTTTTTACTAGGCTACCATACCAGGCTGGCTAAACACTCGTTGCCTCACCCTCCCCCCCCCCGCAGTCCAATCTTAAGTCTGTCACACAAGTTTATGTTTATTTATTTAGTGGATGCTTTTAGCTAAAGTAATGTGCAACTGAAAAGCAAGGTCAGCCACCTCCTGGAGCAATTGGGGTTAAGGGCCTTGCTCAAAGGCCCACCTGTGAAATCACTTGGCTGACCACAGGGTTTTGAACCGACAACCTTCCGCGAATTAAATCCCACACATTTCCTTCTGGTACCCCAGTTTTCTATCATAGCCCAAAGGCAGAGTTAGGTCATTTGTGTCTGTAGTTTGCTGAAGGTGTGTGTATTTGTGATTTGTGATGGACTGGGATCGGTTCCAAGCCCCCCACCCCCTCAAGACCCTCTGCTGGTTAGTTGGTTGGAAGACAGAAATATGTAATTTTAGATTATCTATGTATAAGAATTCCTTCTTTCATACTGCTGTAATTACACTGCAGGCCATTCCTCAGAAATACGTTTCCTCGTAACTCTCTTTTATATCTGCTCTCACTTTACCTGTTCCGATAATTAAAACTCCTGTCACGGTGGAAGGATGGCACATGCCACCCGATGCACACGACCACCCCCACCCCCCCCAACAGCACATGCGGGGATAACCACCCCTCGACCCAAACGGGATGTCACGTGGAAGCAGGTGCTCGGGTCACGAGACGTGAGTCTTCTAGAGGCGCCGGGGTGGTAAACGTCCCTCACCGCCAATTAAACCTGCGACGGAGAATCTCTCCGCTGAGGACGCGGCCAAACGTGGGATGAGTGATGAGCATGCACAGCCCACCTCTGCTGTCCGCCGGGAATGCTATATTAAGACAGTAAATCTCTGGGATGTAGTCAGGAGCATCCATGAAGTCGTGAACACATCTAAACAGCGTTGTGAGGAACCATGTGCCCACTCAGGGAACACAGAGCTCCGTCACAAGGACAAAAGTGCCTGTTTCACGCTGAAACCTTTCTTTGATTAAGAACATACAACTGTATCTATCCATCTAAATGCTCATGTTAATGAAAATGCTCAGTGTCTCACAACAAACTGGTCCAAAGTATTCCTTGAATAACCACAGAACGTCTTTATCGGCACATGTTAGTTCAGGTGGCAAAACTAAACAGGAACTTATGCATCTTCCCTAATAATAATAACAATAATAAAACTGCTTATGCTGTAAAGGGTGCATGTGAAGTTGGTCCCTGGTCTCTGGAATCAAGTTGAGCCCAGTCCGAATAATCAGAACCTTAACACCCACGCTGTTTGTGGTTGTTAATTATCATCATCGCTCAGCCGGGCTCATTGTGCGTTAATGGCCCGGCCGATGGGCTTGGCATGGCTTTGTGTGTGTTTTTATTGATTGATGCCATGTGACCCGGCTGTAATTGAAAACGACATTCCCTGCCTCTCTTAACTGGCGCGCATTTATGCTGAATAATAAGACTGGGCTCTTTGAAAATGGGATATTTAACGGGCAAGCCGCACTGCCACATCACGGCGTCAGGCTTCACCTTAAAGGAAACACACACCGGATTAGGACAAATACGTTTAGAAGGAAAAGTGATTTTGCATTGCGGGAGGCAGGTTAATGATGCCCGTAAAGCTGGAGGTGGAATTACGGCCGGGCAACACTTAGCAGCGGGGATCTGTCATTTCCGAGGCATAATGGTTCCCCGCATTGTGGCATATCTCCCCATTCTCTTCACGCCGACATTTAATTCCCTGGCAGTGCTCACACCGCGATAGGGGAGACTAATGTCTGTTCTGGCTGCCCTATATCCCGCAGCGGCCGCCTTCTCCTCCCTATGATCCCGTATTGCTCCCCTCTCGCCCCAGTCTGCCCATTTTTACGCCCCGGGAACGCTTCAGAAGCCGCTGTCTATTAACACCGCTTTTTGCATTTACGTTTCATTTAATTACCACTTAGCTGTGCATTAAAAAAAAGCAAGGGGATTGAAAGCGGGGCGCAAACGACGCCATCAAAGCGTAATGTCTGCAAGCTGCCGCCTGGCTCACCTATCGGTGCGGATGAAAACTCTCAAAGTGAAACAAAGAGGGGATTATTATTCATGTGCATTAATTTTGCATCGCCTTCCGCGCCAATGCCAGACTGCAGACCGGATCGGAAAGTTCTTTACACGCCTGGATTTGGCGAAGTGTATTTCGCGCGTCGCCGGCGCTTCCCACCTGCTGATTTATCGGGTCCATTTAGCGGCAAATGCGGCTTTAGGTGGTTAGATTACGCCGTTTTCCAACTGGGATAAAAGTATGTTTTAATCAGCTTGGCACTGTGGAGAGAGCACGCTTTCGTACTCTCACGCAAGAAATCTGTATTATTCCATTATCAAGCTAAAATTAGCTGCATCAGCGTTGGGACAGTTTGCAAAGCCCACAGACTATTTACAAGGTAATAAAACGGTTGCATACATATAAATGCATGTGCAGACTTGTCTGTAATTTAGAATCTCACTCCAGCCACCTGACTAAGGCTGGCTGTATGGGCTGTGTGAAGCCCTGTATGGGGAATCAAAGGTGGACATAAACAGTTATTTGTTCATAATCTTGCGAAGTAGGAGGCCTGAGAGTTGTGGGACAGTTTCCTTTGTTGAGGTGTAGAGTAGGGCAGTCGGGCTGCTTGTGGCCCTGGAGTATTTTTGCCAACTGGAGCAGTTTGGCTTGTCCTCGCAGGGCTGTTTAAGGGCTGGAAATCCCGCCGACGCAGCGTCTCGCTATGACTCGGGTCGAGCTCCCCAGTCTAAATAAAGCAGCGGATGGCTGGCAGAGTTTTAAACACACTCGGATCATTCTGGCATGCAGACTTCCGGGGGCTGCTGTATCATGGCTCGATGGTTAGCGCTGTAGCATCACCCTTCCAGGGGGTGGCGCTCTGACGTCTACCCTCTCTGTGTGGGGTTAGCATGCTCTACCTGTGTTTGCGTGAGTTCTCTTCCACAAAAACATGTGGGCTATTACTCGTTATGCGTACTTCACTTGTGTTACATATATGCGTTACACTCGGTTACATCCTCGCTGAACAAGATGAATCCCATGATTCATTGCACCCCAAGTTTGTTTTTGGGAGGCAAGTTAGGAAGGCCGGTCTTGCCAAGACCACAAGTCTTTGCGTTCTAGGTATTGAGAAACACTCGTTGTCGAGGAAATGGTGCTTTGCTTGACTAACATGGCCTCCAAGGGGCAGTAACCAGGGCATCATGGGATTAGCGTCATACAGGCTCACAGGGAACATGCACCGATTAACAACTTATGCAATATTTGTGTGGTATATTATCAATATTTAGCCCCGATCTCACAAATATCACAGCAACTCCACATAGAACTAGTTTTTGTTTTAACTGGATTAGAACTACAGCTTGCAGACACATCTGAGACATTTTCACAAGACTACTGGAGGCTACAGCCTGAAAATCCTTTATGGAAAAAAAAACCCTGTAAAGAATCCTTTACAGTGCAGTATTGAATAAAAGTTCGGTGTGCGCTGTGGCAGGCCCGTTGGAACCACATAGTATTCGTCAAGAATCACAAATCGGGTTTCCCAGTTCCCAGAGAATTTAAAGGTACACATTTTTCTTGTGAGCTCTCTCTGACACAGGCTCTGTCTTTGGGGGGGGGAGCCACTGCTGTGCTGCTTTTGATTGGTCGTGTCTGGGTGCCTGTGAGAATGGCACTTTGAGAACAAAGCAGTGCATCTTCATTTCCGTCTTATCAGGTGTCAGGCAGGAAGTTAGTAAGGGATGGCACGCCGGCCTAGAGGGCACAGTACTGTTTGGAAAGGGCTTCATTCTCACCCCCAGGTCAGTATCAGTCAGTGTAAATGACTTACCCCATATGTTTTGTAAACTGCGTTTTCGCAAGATCACTGCAGCGCGGGAAACGAGTTCTGATAAAAGCCTGATAGGGCCCCAATTGCCTTATAAACGGGGGAATGAAAGCAGAATTAAGTGGGAAATAATCACACGGCTGCGACGACGGCAGCGAGTCGGGTCGGTCTTTGCGCGCCGCGTCGGGCTGCCCGGCGCAGATACGTTTGTTTGTCTTGTGGAAATGCATCAGAGGGTCCGGTGCGGGTCCCGGTGACGGCATCAGGAAGACAAAGATAAACAAACAGGTAAAAATAAAGGCACTGGTTCTGCCGAGGAATAAAAGCGAGGGAATTAGCACATTAGTCCGGGGCTGGGGCCAGAGAGCAGCACACCGTGAAGTGCACACGGTCGCCCTGCTCCCGGTGGAGAACCAGCTTCCAAGTGGTTCCGTCAGACCTTTTTTCATTGCCGTGCATGTCTGTGTGGTGCTGAGAGATAAGGACAGTGAAAGAAGTGGTTCTGCTGGGATAGTGAGGGCAGCTTACTGGGGTTCTGTGTTGGAGATGGATAAGAACGAGCAGGCTTTGGCTAGGTCCTCATTTTTCTATCCAAAATACGCTGTCTTCGTCTCCTATTCAAACGTCCTCAGCACTTATATATAAATGTTACAATGGCATGGTGTTTCAATCAAGATAGGCGTTTTCTTCCTCCTGTGGCATTTTGCGTGCATCTTCTGCAGCGACAAGGGTCTCGACCAGCACTGCCCCCACCTCAGAACAGTATGTAAGTAAGTAAAGTAAGTAAACTTTATTGCCATTCGGACCATACATTTCGAGAGTGCGTAGTAGAACGAAATTGTGTTTCTCCTGGCTCAATGTGTAAAACAGAACGAAATACTACAGGCTACACACAATACACAACTACACGGAGACTACTATTCAGCACAGAGGTAAGTCTTGCGCAGAGTAAATAGTGCTCAAGGTTAAATATTACACAGTTAAACACACATAAAATATACACAGTCAAATATTGCACAGA
>JAODKM010000040.1:4741389-4761647 GCA_026780845.1 Petrocephalus sullivani
CAGAGTAAATAGTGCTCAAGGTTAAATATTACACAGTTAAACACACATAAAATATACACAGTCAAATATTGCACAGATCAGAAATAGATAATAGCAGCAGAGTATAGTAAATATGTGTCACGCCGGCGGCAGGATTTACAACCCATGATAGCAGGCTGCGGGTTGAGCCCTTCCAAAGGGCGTTTATTTGGGAAAACAGGGTACAAAACAGGGTACAAACGGGAGCTAGCGTGATAGCGAGTGTATGGAGCATCGACAAAAACCGACAGGAGAGACAGGACAGGGGCGGACTAAAATAGGGCAGCACATTAAGGGGCAAACAAGAGGCAACAGATCAAGGGAAACAAGCGGAGAAATGCACACGAGGCAAACAACAAGGGTCAGGTGTGGCGAATCAAGCCCCACCAGAGGGCAAAACAGGGGAAAAACATGAAGGGCGGGGCTGAGCGTAACAATATGAAAACGTTTTTTTTTTTTATCGCAATGCTCTTAATATGAATATGAACAGAACAACGGTATCTCATTTTGACCAATCAGATGGTGATGCCGCAATCAGTTCAGCTACCTTCAGCCCTGCTAGCAACTTTCTACTTAATAAACTACTACATAACAGCTGAACAGAATAGATTTATAATGAAATGTATGCAAGCGAATACTAAATCCGCTAGCATTTGATGCTAACATAACATGACAATTCTCGCAGACTTGCTAGTAGACATTAGCACATTGTATGTACATTGTGATGTACACCGCGTGAACAGCAAATAAGCGTCTCTTCAGTTTTATGTCACTGTTTCCAAACTCGACAAACGCCTGGAAGCACACTGTAACTTGTCTCTCTTTGTGGTACGGCCCAGGTGCGGGTCAGTTCCTGTGTGCCAGTGGAAAAGTGCCAATAGTTCAGGCCAGACACAGTCAATCGGGCACAAGTCAAAGCTGGGAAATACTTTTCCCTCGGCAAGTGTTTAATGGCAACTGACATTCATCCCTAATAACATCACTCAAAAAAAGCCAAGAGACCAACTCCAACTGAGCTCCCTCTGCCAAGATATAGAACGGAAATGAAATTGAATTAATGGTATAAAAGAATCAAATAGCTGTAATCTTCGCGTCGGACCATAAACGGCTTGGAAGACTGTGTGAAGCGATGTGTTTCTCCAACTGCCTTCCAGAGCAACGGTTTAAAAAAGGAGATGGTGGGCAGTAGTTCACATTTTCCGAATAACTGCGGCAGTCGTGTGGCAAATGCTCATTATGGAACAGTGGTGGTTTGTGAATCCCGGGAATGGGCCCCACTTGCATTGAACTCAATCCCACCGACTTGGACGGGTCCCAGTGTAATTGGAATGGGGGGTCGAAACCCAAGTGGCCACCTAGAGAGGTTTCAGCATCAGCGTCCCCCACCTTCCCCTGGGTCTTGTTTGGGGCAGCTTGCCTGTAGTATCACCTCCTTCTGGATTTTGAACTAAAACCAGCAGCCACTCTCTCTCCCCTGACAGCATGTCACACCGCCACTCCGGGGCGGTAGAGCACCAGGGCCCACTGGGAGCGGCAGGTGCCTAGAGCGGCTTTGGGGAAAGGCATTCTGGGAGTTCTGCACAGCTGCTCTCCCCTTAGCCTGTGCTCTCGCCGCGCTGCCTGGATCTGTGACATATTTCTGCCTTTTCGCAGAGCAGGAACGCATGAGCACATTTATTTCCTATAAACACACAGGTGGCCCGAGTGTGTGGCTGTGAGGGGCTGGCTGGACCGGGTCAAGGATAAAGGTGAAATAACAGATTAACTCATGGCTTGATATAAAAGGTTACTATGGGTTTCACATTACAAGACGATACAAATCAATCCGATGAAAAGCTTTTCACAACTTGGCCACTGTAGTTCATTCATAAACTGACAATTCAGCCCCACTGAAAATGTGTTCTCTGGGTAATAGAAAAAACACACGCACACCCCCAGATGTTCAGATGGTCTGTTAAAGGTGGCAGTCACACAAAGATGTGGACTGGAATTTTATTACACAAAAAAACTTGGTGTAAATGCAAACGTGACGTTGAAATACAGTATCCCTCCCCATCATTTTATTTTCCTGACACTGAATCCCGTGAAACTGCTTCAAAGGTCTTAACGGATTACGGTAAAAGCTGAAAGGAGGCCAGAGGTCCTGTTTGTTCCTAGGATTCCCTCTAACTTGAGCACTCCCCAGATCTTCTGGCTGTGAATACAAAAAGGTTCCTCTACCAGGGCCAGCTCTCGGTATTTTGATTCCCCTCCCTTTGAGTGTGACAGCGGTCTGTTCCGAGGGAGCTGTCCAGGATTTCTAGTGCTGAAACATTCCTTCACCGTCTTATACGACGTCTTTATCTTTCCATATCATTTAAATGTATTAAAATGTATTATTAATCCCCAGCCATTTATCTACAGAATCTCTGGGAACACGTTACTTGAGGGGGCATAAGTAACGTTATAAATCAGTCACTACACATGTAAAAATCATGAATCATGATCATAACTGCATGAAATACATGAATCGTTATGACTGATTAATGATGAACATGGGATCAGTGCATAATTAACACTTAGTTTATGGGTAATTACTTAAATACAAATGCATTCCTATATTATTTGTGCCCTGCCAATAAACTGTTATCAAATCTTCTAATAGCACTCAGCGTGTGTGACCCGTCACAGATGTATAGGGTCAGCTGGGCAGACAGTGGGAGGCTCCACGTGAGTGGACTGGCTATTTTTTGCATCTTTTTTCCACCTTTCAAAGGAGCCTCGAGCCCATTATGTTTGCTCTTCATCTCAGTTTTAGTGGATCGTTTGAATTTATCCAGCCTGCCTTCCTACCCCCAGCAGATAATTGCAGCCAAACTCTGATAGAGCATGGCACTTATCGTCAAGTGTAATTTTAAAGGGAAAAAGGAGATAAAAAAATCATAAAGATGTCTGAAATGATTCGAGCCCTTACATAATAACCGTAATATTAACGTTTAATGATATTAAATAACATTCTCTTGTCTCAGCCTGACATTTAAAGCTTTATACGCATTCTCAGCCATTTGCAGACCAGGCTTCTGTGTTATTTTCGTCTCAGCTTTATAGTTTTTCTCAGTCACTTTGGTGCATTTCTTAGATCAGAACTGAAGTTCTCAAAACTCCTCGTCCAGCCGCCATGTCATTGAGTCACTTGTGCGCATCATTAAAGTAATGGCTCATTATTTTGGTCAAATTGCAAATGCTCTGGCACAGTCATGCAAATGATTAAATACAATGGTTTGCTCTTTCTTACAATATCAATTGCTTATGTCATGTTGATCAAAATACTATGCTCGTTCTCTGTTAAATAGTCTTACCCCTCCAAACATCTAGGCATTAGTTTGTTACCTGAGTCATTACTTGCTGAACCAGCTGTCATACTCAGTCAAGCATAATCTCGATACATCTATATTATAGTTTTTATTTTTCATAAATGTGTCCTGAATTTAGGAATTTCTCCCAGTTGAATCTTGACTTTCGCCAATAGCGGGGAACGTCTGAAGCATCAGATTGGCCAGTGATCAACTAGTTCTCCAAAGTAGCTCAGAGGTGCATCTCATGAACCTTCAGTTGGCAAGCATGTACTGACAGAGCGCAACGCGGTCTTACAATCTGACAATGGAGGACCAACAAGGGAATGAACAGGGTCAACAGCGGCTCAGAGGAAGTGGAGTGAGCCTGCATGGTGGAAGGGTGGGGGGGCAAAGCAGAGGAAGAGGCAGAAGGGGGCGGCTGCGTGGTGGAAGGGTGGGGGGGCAAAGCAGAGGACGAGGCAGAATCCAACACAGGGTACTACACTGTAATACTGTATACTTTTGGTAATATTTCTGATTTCAGTATTCCACTTGCATTTCATAGTATGCAGTAGATATACTTTATACATACTTGTACTGCTACACACATATGTATGCATACTTACAGACTGTATATACAGTATGTATACATACGTGTGTTACAGTATATGTAACTTTGTATTGTTGAAATTGATATGTGCCATACAGAAAAAGTACAACCATGTGCATTTTCAATCGTTATCATCAAAGCCATAGTTTACATCGGGAAATACTCACAGAGCACACTGTTATATTGACAACATGGCTAAGCATTTTCACTTTCTTGTTCCTGAACAATGACACAAGGACGTGTCATTCTGACGGCACTGACAAGTTCATTGGCGTACATATTTACTTTCGAGTGATAAAATAAGGATTTTGAGAAGGTTACAGGTTTCTGCAGGTAAGTCATCATGTGGCGCTGTTTGCACGAACTGTTTTGGGAAATGCAATTCCTGCTTCGCAGATGTTTAGTATGATTTGAGAAAAGTACAAAAGCGCTGCATTTTCACGGTAAATGTGCTTTATTTAGACCCCTTTCAGGTGGGTTTTGATTTCAGTTACGTTTGCGCTTGTCTTGTAGCGTTAAGGATACTAACCAGGACAAGCGATTAGAGGGCGGATGGCTGGATCTTATTTCACAGGAATGTTTCGGCCTTGCACACATCAGGGCACAAAATCTTTGGGAATCCGAGCTGCGCCCTCAGCCCCTCTCAATATTCCATGACATGCATCAGGACCTAAATTGCAATCTTCCCAGCATGATTGCATTGTGTCAGGTACAAGCTACGTACTTCGGTGAAGTCTTTAGGCTGGCCATAATGTAAGAGCTCCACCCTCCTTTTAAATTAGAGAGCCATAAAAGGGAAAAAATGGCTCACAGCTCATTCAGAGACCCTGCTGAGTCAGACAGCATCGGGGAGGGCGCACTCAGCCAGGTGTGGGGGACCAAAGGGAAGGAGCACACCACAGGGAGACAGCCAAGCCGGGGGCAGGCTGCAGTTATACCTTTGTCGCCTTTCTTGAAGAAAGAGTGACCCTCAGGCCCTCCCCCGCTACCCTGATGTAGACACACCACTAGGGGACAGTCAGAGTTGACCTCCAACTCCTTAAGCTGACTCCGTCCGTGCGAGGGTTTTACAACCAAACCTCATAGACCGAAAAGGTATATGCACTTAGGTAGCTATCTTAATTGCAATTGTATTTGAATTTACGAATATATTTCCATTTAAACTCTAAAGGCCCTTTGAAAACTGGATCTGACAGACCCAGTGAGTGGCAGCAGGTCAGACTATCCGGATGGAACTTCTGCATATGTTGATTCACACAAAGCTCATTTGCATGTGCATGCATATTCATTAGGATCGCTGTGGCGGCGCGCGACACACAGTGTGCTTTGGAATCTTATTTCAGTGTTCTGCTCTTTCAGTTATAATGCCATGGAAACTGCGTGACATCGTTATGATACGGGCCACACTCGGTGGTCGTCTTTTATGCCAGAACTGACGAGCGAAGAGTGAGTTGAAATGGGCCGCATTAAGCTGGGATGGAAAGAAACAGCCCTGAATTTGATTTTATGACCGTTGGTAATAAACCGTTAGATGGTAGTAAACTGTTAGACTTTTGTAGTCATCCTAGGGTCTGGAATTATAAAAGAATTGTTGTTTCCTTTCAAGGTCATTAAGCATGATATCTGGGAGTAGCTCTCTGCCGGTGTTGTCAAAAGCTCAGGAAATTCGGGTAAACACAAAGGGAGTGTATGGCCATGATACAGTTAATCTCTTGAGTGGCAAGGCCAGATGGCATTCAAGTGTGAGGAGGGATTCACTGACGATGGGGCCGCCTTCGGGTTTCAAGGGGAAATCACCCACATACAAGCCGCACAGCAACACAAATACAGGAGCGTTTCTCTTTTAGCGGGCTTGTGTAGCTAAGGTCCTGGATAACTGCCCAGAAGTCAGGAAAAACCTGTTGCTCAAGCATAAACACAGATTTGTGTTTATCCCCCCCCAGCCATCCCTCTTCACAGACTACACTGAATTGAAGCTCGTCCTTCTGGGTTTTGACAGTGCGGTAGCAAACGTACTACATCACTAGTAGAACTGGCACAAACAGGCAAATACATGCTGGTGAATGCTGGATTCTTCATGACGGTTAGCAAATAGTGGTGGACCCACTCATCACTACTGACCTTCCAGCTAATTATGTTAATTCTGTTAATTGTTTACGAATTAACATCTCTCGTGTTCCTGCAAAAAGATGAATGGGCTGTCCATTTGTTAAGGACGAGAATCACGAAAAAGTAACAGGTTCGACTCGGCTCGGCAAATTTAGCAAACGCGTCAGCAATGCAAAGCTGCCACCCGAAATGCTTCAGGCCCCATGTGGCATCATCAGAAGGATTTGTTGTTTAACATGAAACACACTTGAAGTTCTTACCACTATAAGACCATTTCTCAGCACATGTTTCTAGTACCCAAAACAATTAAGTCATGGCTCAAAAGCAAATAATTCAACCGATTAATTAAATAGTACCACCAAAATTAAAAGTACAGTCAGCATCGTTTTAACCATGAGATTCAAAATGCTTAGATGTATTGATCGTCAGCACATCAGTTTTGGCGTGCTCCTGAGCTCCGCAATTCGGAATGACTGTCGGTTCCCACTTCTTCACTGTCACTGACATCATTTTTGTTTAGCAAAGTAGTATTCTTCATGTCAAAGACCCCATGCAGTTTCAATTAGGACTGGGCGATATGGGCAAAAAATTAAATCTCGATTTGTGTGTGTGTGTGTGTGTTCTATTTTAATAGATTTTTTTAAAACATGAACTGGAGACAAAACAAAGGTCAAAAATAATTTCCTTTATTTTGAAACTACATGGAAACAACAATAACATGAGCTGCACTTCCGGGGTGTTATAAAAACGTAATACAAAATAAATACAAAATAAAACAAATGCTGAAAAATAATTGAACAAGCAAACTGAAATACATTCACGTAAAACAAACAGGCTCATGTAATGCTGCGTGGTTCTGCTCGTCCAGAGGTCCGTGAGTAAAACAATGCTTTTTCCAAGTGCATGGCGATTTCCCCCCGTGTTTCGCTGTACAAACGGGCCATTGCCACCTCCGCGGCTCGGTATTCCGTACTTGGGGTCTGTTGCTTTTAGCATTCTTACAAACCCAGGCTTTTCTACCGTATAAACGGCCACCACGCCTTTACCGATGTAAAATGCCATCACCTTGCTCCCGTTCTGCTGGATGCCTTTGTTTCAGGTGCTGGAACACGTTTGTAGTACTGCTACGTTTTGTTTTAGCAGCGCTTTTTACGCAATGGTCCGTTCCACGTCTGCCCCTGCAAAAGCAGACCGTGCCCACATGACTGCGTCTCATGCCCTTGTTTTGGTATTGTTGCGTCTTCTTTAGCCGTATATGTGCGGTCATTATAGTAGGAGCTATTTCTCCTTACAGGTGTTTGTGTGACACGGAGGTCTCTGGGAAACAACATCCCGGTTTATACAATTTCAGGCGCAGACTTGTGACAGAGGAAGCATTAGATTAGACCTGAATTTTCACATCGATTTAAAACAAAAACTTGAATTAATTCGATTTATATCCGCCCCCCTCCAGTTTCCACATTGTACGGCCCTACATTACTGCGTGTAAAGTTCACTGAGAAAGCACTTGAATGCACATGTAACTTCTTTAGGTCTCAAGACACAGCCCAATAGTAAACAAAAATGTCACACAGCGCTGTAACACACAAAAACAGCAAAATGGAAATATAAGAACAACAAAATGACAACAAAATCATGTACACACGGTAATCTTATCACAGCAATTTATGTAATGTATTTTTAAATCATTTTGATTGCATAATTGTTTTGCATGTGGTGTGCCAAATGATGACAATTGTGCAAACTATTTGCATACATATCCTGAAATATTTGGAAATTTGTCTGACGCAATGAGAAATTCTGTGCTGTGCAGAAGTGACATTAAGGTGTGGGGATTACACTCGTTGTTTTGCAAATCTTAATTAATCTTAATGGTCGTTTGAGAAACACTCCACAGCAACTGTGAAAAACTGTATGGTTAGAATTAATCCTTCATTCCTTCCTTCCTACATTTTTTCCTTCCTTCCGTCCTTCCACCCTCTTTCTATCGTTCCTTCCTTCCTCCCTCCCTTCCTCCCCACCTTCTTTCTATCGTTCCTTCCTTCCTCCCTCCCCTCCTTCTATCTTTCTTTTTACTTTCTTTCCCTCCTTCCTCCCTCCCCTCCTTCTATCTTTCTTTTTACTTTCTTTCCCTCCTTCCTTCCTCCCCTCCTTCTTTCTTTCTCCCTTCCTTCTTTCCCTCCTTCCTTTCTCCCCTCTTTCTTTCTTCCTTTCCCTCCTTTCTTCCTCCCCTCCTTCTTTCTTTCCCTCCTTCCTTTCTCCCCTCTTTCTTCCTTTCCCTCCTTCCTTCCTCCCCTCCTTTCTTTCCCTCCTCCCTTCCTTCCTTCCTTTCTTCCTCCCCTCCTTCTTTCTTTCCTTCCTTCCTTCCTTCCTTCCTTCCTTCCCCCCATTAGAGTGTAGGAGGCTGATCCCAGAAAACGAAGCGCAGAGCCCCCTGGAAGGGATTCCAGTCCGCCGTAAGGCACATCCATATGCATAATCACACACTAATCAAACACCAATTCACCTGCTTTGGGTTGCTGGGGGAAGCCCCTAAGCCTTCTCACTGCTTGTTATAATAAAACCACTTTAAAACCACAAGACGTGATCGTTATTGATGCCAGTGAAGTAGTGAAAGTAGATCACATTTCACCTGTCCGCTAGTTTTTCTTTTTTCACCAAGATAAAAGCTGATCAACAGGTAAAAAAAGGAACAGATTTGAACCACAGGCTGAGTGACAAATTAGGGGAAAAAAACAAGGTATTTAAGTTAGACAGTTGGATTAATAGTTATCAAGAGTGTCTCATTCATTGGCAGGTTTAAAAAGCGCCTGAATATTTCATTATTCATTAGCTGACAGCACAGTACACACCAAGTCATGCATCTCAGCTACACTGTTGGAATCTGAACGTTCCTAACACTTTCGCTTGATTGCACAGATGGTTGCTAAGGAATCTTTGACAGCTGTTGGTTTAGTGCCCAAAACCAGCAAGCATAGATGGGGACTCATGAGCTCCCAGGGTTCCCAGAAGGTGGCGCTATAAAAAAAAACAGAAGAACACAGCTCCAGAATCATAGTGATGTGGCCCTCTCCACATCGCCGAATGACAGACGACAAGGATAAAGATGAGGAATGTTGCGTCTCACGGCGATAAACACAAGCTAAACGTTCTGGAAGGGCTGTAAAGTAGCTATACATAAAGCTGTGAGAGATATTTTCCCAGAATGCAACACAGCAGTAACCCGCTGGGGAAGTTGATTTATCTATATTATACTTTTAATTGCTTTTGGTTTCATACTGCCTTGTAAAGCAGACCTTAGCTAGCATGTAAATCAATAGTTGTAGCCTGCAAGCTAAGAGAAGGAAGTGTTACTGTTCACATTACAGGAAAATGGGTGATTCATTTGCATGGATATCATTACTACACTTTTGCAGTAGACTTTCCTAAGGGGAAAATGTCGAATTTTGGGTATGTCTGCATATAATTTAACATTTATTTATATTGTATACGTGTAAACATTTCATCATGTGATAAATTTGTATTTCTCGATACATTTTTGGGCAATTTAATTTTCTTAGTTACTTAAATATGGTTAAAAAAAACCCACGTGAGAAACCCTGAGAGGGGAACTTTAAGGAAAATTTTAACCATGAATTGTAAGGTGATTATATTATTATGGGGTTCGCACTTTGAATGGTTTCTCTGCAGGTTCAGGTAACACATTGTTATTGCGATCAGGTGTAGGGTGGAACGCGTATAAAAAAGCCAACCTCACTGTGAAGCCAATATGGGCTGGACTACGTGCTGCTGTCCTGTTCTTACAAGAGCGGGAAAAATGGTGCCCAGCTGTCCCACTTAACCTCAGTAATAATGAGGCTGATTAGGGCCAGCCGGGTTTTATTAAGCTAGCCTGCGGCTTACCATTTCCATTAATATAAAAGGCACACATCCCAACCCTCTACCATGGTTCTGCCTCCTGCCAACATCGATTTGATTTAGATATTATTATAAACACCATATTAACCATTAACTCCAAAGTACAAAACAAAAGTGCCCTATTCAAAACTATTTTCCCAGATCTGCCTTCTCTCATTTTCTGCCACCTGACGGCAGCCGCAATTTTTTTCTAATTGTTTGTTAAATTGCAAATTATTCATAGAATTAAGGAAAAGGATCAGCCGTAAAATAAATAAAGAATGCGATCCATTGCTAATTACGATGATTAATTTAAGCCCACGACTTCAGCAGTATAATGAAGGGAAAAAAATCTCAGACGTTAGCAACCTCATTGTTTAGCATCAATGGATGCTATCAGCTTTTTCGTACTCCAAAAATTGCATTCTGGCATCAACAATAATTAAGACAATCATATATTTTTCTCACTGTGATAAACATGTGTCTCACGCTTGTCCTGATGACGAGCCGCCGGCCCTGTTAACAATTAGCGCGATTCCACCTCGTACAATTAGCCGTGAGATACGGCTGCTGGGAAATAAAGTGGAGTTGGCCACCAGGGCAGTGACGGCTTGGCAGCGAGACGCCTCCCGCTCTCAGGGAAGTTCTGCTGTGGAAACGACTGCCGCGGGCTCAGAGAGCAGAGAACACGCGACGTTATCTTACGCTGCCTTGTAGGCCTGCTATTATGTTATATTGTGCGGGCGGCTTTTGCAGCAAACCAGCTAGCCTGAGGACAAGAAAATCAATAATGGGCAAAGACGTTCAGCCTAATCAAATTTAGTTTTATTTTGGGCTGCGATAAATTAGAATGTGGCAGAAACAAAAACAAAAAGTAAAATAAATCAAGACGCAGATGCCTCGGTAGTGTTACTGAAATGTGCTTGATTGATGACTACACATGTATTCAATTAATTCCTTAAAAATGAGCCATTGATTAATTCAAGTCAGAAAATAACCTGGAAAAGAAATAACATTGTTTTTTTTTTTGGCAAATATGCCAGCGGAGTCTCGTGCCTCTGAAGCTCAAGTCGGCTATTTTGTGTCATCTACTGCTTGCTGGGATTTGAAGCGCTCACTGACTTCCACTGAGGAGGAGCACACCAGAGCACATACTTTGAGAGCACATGGAAGTAGGACACAATTCTGAGTGATATTGCTCCACAGATCACAGGGCATATCGCGTTTCTCATAAACGGTATGCCACTTCCGTGCGGGGGTGCATTTCCCAAGGGCTAACATTTGCAACTAGCATAGCAGGACCCTTTCAGCTGCAAGGCTCCGATCATGTAAGCTGCTAACGTAATTAGCAATTATGCTTTTGCGAAACACCCCGGGATGCTTCTCATGGCTTTGTTTTACTGCCCCTCTTTGTCTACGACTGAAGACAAAAGTCCAGCCCTGGCTTGAAACCCACAAATCTTTGTCTACGAAAAAGCCCTTTTAGTCGGTGTTGATGAGTAGCCTGTGATTGGAGGCTGACCTTAACAGCTAAAGAGGAGCCGCGGTGACTTTTGTGGGGGGGGCACCATCATTATTCCCTGTCTTGCCCTTAGCTATAGTAGATAACCAATTCAAGGTCGGTAATGTATTGCCTCTAAATAGAGAGTGGCTGTCGCTAGACTGGGAAAGTAGGCAATGCCTGTGTGCTGGATGTTTCTTAATAGGAGAGTTGACTCGAGTTATCGATTTACAGCAGACTCATCACCGGAGAGTAAACCGTAAACGATACCATTATCATCACCATCACCCTTTCACCCAACACTTACTTATTATACTCTATCTATATATCTGCTTTCCAGAGCTGCTTTGCCACTGAAGGTCAGAGTGACCCAGTGTCAAAGTGGTTTGATGGGACAGAGATGCATCTCGAGACCCTTTCACACACAGTGGGCTAAGTGTTTCTAGTCCGGTCTTCTGGGACTCACAGCCGGTCCACATTTTTGCTCCCTCCCTGCTCTCAGTAGCAACAGATATAATATTTGGGAATATTTGGGCCAGTAACCTCAGTGAATTAGCCAGGATACTTACCTAGATAATAAAAAGATATATGCTGACAAGCTAATGTGATTCAGTTCTAGTAACCTTATTAGATATTAATAGAATGTGTCGTTTTATTTAGCATGTTACTCTTTTACATTGGCTAGGTGGTTTATAAACAATGACATGGTTTAGTAATGTAGTAATGTAGTGGGGTGTAAGTCAATTTATTCAGTTTCATAACGTCTTAGCCTACTCGATTCTCATTGCATGCTGAGCATAGTGTATACATTTACGTTAATTTGTCTAGAAGATGCTTTTTTCCAAAGTGATGTAGAAGTGAGCCAAATAGTATACCGAACGTAAGTCACACATTCCGTAATAGTCTCTCAATCTGAAAATGACATATTACGGTTTCTAGAAGAACAGCAGTAATCACGCGATGCATTTCAAGGAACAACTGTCATCTATAAAGAGAAAATGGGAGAGAATGCAGACGTATGTCTGTATAAACATCCTTTGGAATGATGCTACGGTCCCCATATCCCCATGAGCTGTCCCAGGCTCCAACGCCTTTCCGTCTTCCTTCCTGATTCTGTACTACACGATCCCCAAGGCATCGTTCCCAGTTATATATTTATATATATAGGATGGAATTTAATACTCTCGCTAAATGCACCAATGGTAGCTGTTCCCATAATTATGGTCTCAACACGTATCGCTCTGGCCTTTTGGGAACATGCAACTCTGCTCATAAAGGAACTCGGATAAAGTCTTCATTGCCTGTTTTCTACCTCTGGGGTATTAGTTCTTTGAAAAGAAATCCATAAATTCACGGGGGCATGAACTATAATAATTACATATTCATTTATCAATCCTTGTTGTCATAATTTTTGTTATCTGAAGGTCTTTTTACTCCAGAATGTGTAAAACCTCAATGTTATGTGACTAATTAAGTGGCTAGCTGCCACTTTGGACTTGACTTGCTACACCTAGAAGTATCTTCATGTTGTTTTCCATCGGTTTGGTGGCACATTTTGGCCTGAAGGTCTTCTGCCTTTTTAGAAGGCATCTACATCCAGGATTTATTAGCGCGAAATAGCTAATTGGGGAAAATATATTTAGCCGAACCTCTCTGAACCTCAGACTAGTATTGTCAAGAGAGATATTAGAGTGGTGAGCAAAGCCAAACTGCAATGCCTTCAAAGCATGATTCCAAGTGCCAGGAGGATCGCAAAATGCATATTTAAAGTAATGCTGCTTTTAGTGCCTTCTAAGTGTTTAACTAAACAAGTTTACTTGGGAAGATGTTTATTTAAAATAATTGGGATTTACTTCTTTTTTTATTGAAAGCTTTGAGGTGGGTAGGTGCCACAGCTGTACATTTCAACATTAAAGGCTCCTTGAAGTTTGAAAGAAGGCTCATAAAGTTGGCAAATATGAGGAACTATGTGGTTTAAGTAACAATTTTCCCCTAAGACACAAATTATTGTTTGGAAAAATCCATCCATCCATTTTCTAAAAATTTGTTTTGGCCAGGGTAACAGGGATTTCTGCTACTTAAATATATTAATGGTTAATGAAGTTCTGTTGCCGCACTTGTTATAAATCCTCCGCTGGGCTTAGTACAGTAGTGGATTAAAAATCGTCGAACTGCAAACAATTAATTTATCCAATAGTGCTTCTGTGGCAAATATTTGGGAAGTTGCTGCAGCATATATCCTCACAGCTTATTTGTTTGCAAAGCAAAATATGGAACGGGTTTTTTTATGCAAAGAAAATGGATACGGATCCTTTGGTGAAGAAATTACATCAGGACAGACACAGCGCTGCAGCAAAAATCGCGGCAGGTAATACGTATATGCGTATGTCTGTGAAATATATGCATTTCCGGTGGGAAATATCATATATATATATATATGAATATAAATGTGACATATAGAAATGGACATACTAACATATTTAATAATGAAACAAAACACAATGTGAGGCCTTGCGATGAAAATGAAATAAAAATAACGCAGAGGAAATTCGCCCGTGAAAATGAATACATTTGCTTTTTTTCAGCTACATGTGCAGAAAAACCAATAATGAAATGGTTATGGGGAGCTATAATAATAAAGGAAACTTGTGTATGACAAGTTCCTGTCTCGAAGGAACACTGTGACAGGACCAAGATGTCCTGGGAACACGCGCAAACACACACACACACACACACGCGCACGTGACACTGCTCGTGCGCACCCACCCATCCATTTCCAGGAACCACTCACCCAGGGCTGCGCTGCGTCCTTCCGGAGTGCCGGTCCGCTAGCCACTTACCGGCAGCAGCTCGGAGGAAGGACTCGCAGGCAAAGACATACGCAGGAAAATCCACGTGAAAGCCCGCAGTGCTCCGGCTGCTTAGTGCCCGGGGCACCCTTCAGAGAAAATGTGATGGTAACTAACTGCCGCTGCATCCTCACCACAAGGTTACCATATCCCATGTAAAGGCTTGGGCCTTTTCATAGACACAGAATAATGGCTCACTGCAGAACTTACTTACTCTGTGTTATTGTAATCTCACTTTGTTGCCATTGATGGCCCTCAGACAGCCCAATACGAATCACAACATTTTAAATTAAACAGATATATGTGCCCTGTAAATAGTAAATACGACCCCCATAAATCTCCCTCCATCTCCAGTGTTTGGTTCTGCAGCTGTGGACACAAGACTTTTTGGGTGCTTGGGTCTTTATGTGAAAATCATTCGGTGGAATTCTCCCAAGGATGCGTTATTGTCCGTATCCATCACAAATGCAATTCTTCCTGGACACAAATTCAGACGAGATGCAGTTGCTTGGTAACAGTAATGCATTGCTGGGTGGCGTTGATTGCTTATTAATGTGATTGATTTTACTTCAGTTTGTAATCTGGAACTATCCTAAAATCATTTAATTACACTGTTCATCTTTTTCAACCTGTCGAATAAAAAGTCTTTCATTTGCGCCAGCTTGGTGAAGGGCAAGACATTTCTGTCACCAAAGTGTCGTCTCTCCTGCAGTGTTTACGGTTCATTTGTTTAGTACTGACTTACCTGATGATTAACAACAATGCACTGCTGGTCAACCCACATTGTCAGAAAAATTAACTTTTTGTACCTTTGAGGGTAAAATTACTTATCACTGGGGCTGTGCCCTCAAGGGTCTGTAAGTTGTACTCTAGCTGTGGGTAATTGTACCATTTAAGGTACAGAAATGGACTAGGAACCTAAAATAAATTTTGTACCACTGAGGGCACATTAAAGTTGTTTGTACTTTGGTGTACTTAGGGTACAAAACTCTACCAGGACTGTACCTTTTATTTTGATGGTGTATTAGGCCATATACGCAGGTGGTTGCTGAGGGTACCATCTTCTCGGGGGCAGTTGACTTAGCATGCCAATTACACAGTCTCAGATGGTCTCTAGCACTTCAGGTGCCTTCTGCATTGCTGGGGGGTCGAGGGGGGAGTGCTCCACGTGATTTGTGTGATGGGACTACCTGTCTAAATGACCACACAAGGTATCAACTCCACGTGGCCTGTGAGTGCAGCTGTTTCTGAAATGAATGTTAAATCATCCAGGCACATTTCATAGCTACTTCATATAAAATTTGTTAGCTTTTTTATATTGATAGCAGTAATTACATTATATATGTCCTCTTCAAATGTGACTTTAAGGAAGATTTGGTCAGGCATCAAAGACGCGCAAGATCTGGCAGAACGCCGAGCGAATAGACTTAATAAACTGAACGTTACCCTGCTTGGAGCTGACCTAGTCTGACCGAGCCTTTGGGAGCAGCCTTTGGGAGGAACGTCTTTGCCCTCAACCTAAAAACAGCAGCTACCACCACAGCTGTTCTGTAAGAAAGCAGCCAGTTAATGACAGTGAACTTATGATACCCAAGCCTGTTTTCACAGATTCACCTAGAAGGCCAATGTGAATTTCCGTACCCTGGACACTAGCAGCTTATTTAATTATTTTTTTTATTATTATTTATAGTAATGGATTTAGGTTGGCATGGTGATTCACACATCCTGGATTATTGGTTTGAATCTTAGCCCTACTTTGTGTGTGCGTAGTTTGCATGTTGCTTGTGTACTGAAAAAAAAGTAGCTTAGGTGAAATAGCGTCTCTCAGGTGTGGATATTGTGTGTGTGTGTTTCTGTGTGTTTACCCTGCAATAAGCTACCATGCTGTTCAGGGTGTTTCTTGTCTCCAGAGTGTGCTCTGTGCTGTCTGGAATAGACTTGATCGTACCCCGACCCTACAGTGCGTAAGTGCTTAGAAGATGGATGGATGGATGGATAGCTAAGGATTTACATTTTTTTTATAGCTAGCATCTTGAAACAGATGCTTGCCTTCATGTATTCTTTGCTAAATATACAGGATATAGACTCTACACAATAACTAAATGTAAAACCAAGCCTTTGCTCTTCAAATGAAGGCTTTACATTTATTATGATCACTTCTGTTTATGGCAATATGAGGATCAGGCTCGGCTAGCGCCCCCTGGAGTAATCGAGATTAAGGGCAGTGCTCAAGGGCCCGGTAAAAACCCCACTCCGCTAGCTATGGGATCTGAACCAGCGCCCTTCTGAGTTCTAATCCACAGAGCCCCACAGCGCCCCACCAGAAGGCAACACAGGTTTTGAATAAAAGCGCTGCTATTTAGAGGTGTTTTCTTGCCGCTCAGCCCTGATGGGGCCGCTTTCGCAATCACGGGACTAGCCGGGAATCCGCTCAGCGTCGGCAGCAGAGGCTGCTGTCAGGCGATAAGCCTGATGCTCATCAGCGTCTAATAATGTAACAGATTCGAACAGCCCTGGAGAGCGGCGGAGTGTCAGGGCTTCCGCTGGAAAAATGATTAGCAGTTTTGCTATTTGCCCCTGGACTCTGTGGCATGAAGGGGCTTGCCTGGAAACTGGAGCCGGAGGTGGCCTCCCGATTTTCATTAACCATGTTCCAGCAACAAAAAGATCTCTCTCCAGCATAACCGATTTATTTGTCTATTTATTTCAGGTGTGAACAAGTATGATGCGAACCCGTGCCTGTCCCTGCAATTGATTATTGTATAATTCGTGATGAGCTACAGCCGAATCTGATTGGCTCAACAAGGTAGCCACGCCCCCCAGGGTAGTGGAGGAGGCGGGGCAAGGCAAAGCCTTCTGCTCCTCAAATGGCGGTGGGGAGCCTCTCCTATCAGACAGAAGACCTGCTTGAGGAGAAAGATGGCTATCTGACCTAGTGTGCGGCATTGCTTTGTGAGCCAGTGAGCTACTGAGAGTCTGTAGAGTGTCTTCCTTAATACCACGAGGAGCTGCAGTCAAGGACAGAAGAAACGGCTAGGAACTCGGATCTAGGGCTCAAACAAGTGAGACGGGTGATGTCTCACTTTCATTAAGCTTCTCTTCTGACACTCAGTTCTTTTAAGTTTTCTTCCCAAATGTACAGGGTGGCTGTCCAGCCCAAAATGCTTCAAACATCTCACATTCCATTACGCAACATCTACGTGACACACTGCCTGTTCTCCGCCCTAAAATCTGAAGCAACGCCGCGTCTATTTTTACCGTTGATTTTTTTTTGTGTTTTGTGTACGTAATCGAAGGATTGATGGCAGCTGCCCTGCGGAACACGGGCTCTCGAAAAAGAAGGACAATGGGCCCGTAAACATTTCATTAGCGTCAGAGATACCGAGGGGGCCCATCCCTGTCCGAACGCTTCCGCGACTGCTAGCTGTCACACTTGCATCAGCAACTGCATGTAAATTTAGAAATCGTCGACCTGAATTCTCCTCTGCAGCTTGCAGGAGGCCGTCTGTCAGACAGATATACATCCCGACATTATAAGCAACACGGGCGAAGCAAGCCAGGCGTCTCCAGTACAATAAGCTGGTGAGTAATAACAACATCAGGCCCACCATAGCTTTGGATTGTCTAGGCAGAAAAGGCCCAGGCTCCAAGCTACTCGAAACCGCGTATTCATTAGCCGTTTGAGTAAAGACAGATCCTTGTCATTAACATTGCATGACCCCCATACATTTCTGGGATAATTAAGTTCCAGCTGCAGCACTGGGCGGAGCTTTGCCCAGCCCACCGGCGGCCATGTTGCGGTTAAATAAAAAGCTGGGTACCTTACATTTAAATCAGCTGCCTCCTCCATCGGCAAGAAGGTGCCCTGCCATTAGTTATGTCTCACTTTTAAATAGGTGCTAAATCACGGTCGCCCTCATTGTGGCTGGATGAATAAAGATACCGAGGGAAGGTCTGTCTGAATTTGGCCCTCATATGCTTCTTTGCGGTACACTTGCCCAGGCCGCCACAGCCAATCATTTCATTCCGAAAGGTCACATGACACACAGGATCCGCCTTATGCTAGAGAATATTCAAGCTTCCAGAGTTTATTGCCACAGTCAGCTGCACTATACAATGAGTCTCTTACTCTGTGTGTCCTTCCGGCTGCCAGGAAACAGAAATTCTACACAAACTATAAATTAAGGTACTCAATTAAGCCAATAAATATGAGTTCAATTCTCAATAAATGCAGTTCACCCTCTGCACTGTCTCATATGATATTAAATGGGAATTTTTGGGGGCTTCCCGGAAGCCCATTACCCCCGCGATGTGGAAGGCTCCACTAACAACAATAGATATAAACACCAGCGGTGGTTATCCGGGCCAGAATGCCCCTGGTCAGCTCCACAGCTGTGTGTGCTCGTGCGGTGACCCAGAAATGAAGTGGGGCGAGGCCTCATGTGCACTTACTGTACGCCGCTTCTCCTGGGCACAAAGAGGAGATCGCTAGCGACCAAGGTGAGACTTTCCACTTTGATTAACATTTCCGAGTTTTTTTTTTCCTGTGTGAAATTCTTTGAAAATCTGACAGAAGGCTCATTTGGATCTAAAAATAAGATTGTCTCAGGGCCTGGGAGAAATCTCACTTTTCCTCTGCACGTGCTTGGGACATTTCGGGAAGAGCTCCAGTGAGAGTGTAAGGGTTCTAACCCTCACCTCCATTAATCATCTGACTTGCTCCGCAGTTTCAATAACTTCTCACTGGTGGCATTCGAAACCTTTGCATCCGATTTGTTGCTTCGAGAATGTGATTGAGAAAAATAATACGATGTCAGAGGCACTTCATAAAGTTAAAAGCGGGATGTGTGCTGTTTCACCTTTAAATTAAAAACGCTAAGCAAAATGGTCCCTTTCGGCCACGTTATAAGCTACACCGAGCTAGGAGCACCTAGAACCCACTTTTGCCTGCAGAACCACTTAAAGGCTTGACGAGCTGTTCACCTTCCTGTTAGCTGTAATGAGTCTGCAATTACACTTCTCTCTCGCTACCAGGGTGTTCTTACTTGTTTATCTCACCTTTCTCTGTAAACCCTGGGTACTGCCATGTGTGAAAAGCCCAGGGTGGCGGCTGTTTCCGAGATGCCGGCTTCATTCCGTCTGGCACCAGCAATCACACCACATTCAGCATCACTTTGATCTTGCAACTTAGCCATTGTGATGCTCAGCCAAAGGAAGTGAACCTCATGGTCATGTGTGTGTGTGTGTGTGTGTGTGTGTGCGTGCTGTATGTGTTCAGAGGTAGCCACAGGTGTCTCGCTGAGGAGGGGAGGGGGGGGCAGGATTATTGGGGAGAAGGAGAACCTTTGGATTGACAAGCATATGTACCTAATACTGGATGCTAAGAACTACATGTACATACACACAGTATGTACAGCACATGTATGACATATGTATGCATATACAGCTGTGATCCTGTGACTCTTCCTAGCATCACCCTTGTTTATTTACTTATATTGTCAGTTAATTTATTTTTAGTTTAGTTTATTTTTGCATTATTTATCCATTCATCTTTTATACAATCTCATATTGCTTCTGACACAGATGTTAAAAGTTCACATAAAACTTCATGTGTACATGCTTTTGTCTTGAATTGTCTTGCATCTTGTCCACACCCACCAAGACACACAATACATATATACATTTCCTTGTATGTCTAACATACTTGGCCAATATTGATCTTTTTGATTCTGATTTGATGCTTAATGCGTTGTGGGAGAATATTAATGCAATGCAATTGTATTTGTATAGCGCATTTTCACAACATTACATTGTCTCAAAGCGCTTTACATAATCTCTGCCCACATAAGCCCCAGTGAGCAAGCCAGAGGCAACAGTGGCGATGAAAAACTCCCTAGAAGGAAGAAACCTTGGGAGGAACCAGACCCAAAGGGGGAGCCCATCCTCCCGGGGCCGGCAGA
>JAODKM010000040.1:4794718-4807000 GCA_026780845.1 Petrocephalus sullivani
ATGGCAACAATACTTCGCAACTTCCGGAAAGTTGCGATCATCTTAAATACCGAGCGGATTGATCTGCTGATTAAGTGGCGATTGTCCACCGCTGTCCCCCACCATACTGTCCCCTTGTCCACAGGCCCCTGTGGGCGTGACAGCTACTACTACTATTAATTATAATAATAATAATAGTAATACTACTAATAATAATATCATAACACCTGAGCTAATACAGGGCCTGTGTGAGTGTGGAGTCTATCCCAGAGAGGACACAGCAGAGGCAGGGGACAGAGTGGACAAGGGGACAGTATGGACAAGATGGCTGTTCATTGCAGGGCACACAGTAGAGACCAGGGGCAGCAATCACATGCCCTTGTACCCATTGATATAACTGTACATTATATTCACCAGAAGGTGGCTGGGTCTAGGACCTGAAGCAGCTTATAAGAAGTATTGTTAGAAAACATTTTGTCTGTTTACCCATTTTATTTTTGGTGGGTGACACTTGGTGGCTCTCACAGATTCGTCAATGGTAGGTCATCCTGTAGGACTGATTAAGCCTGATTATTTAACCAAAGCTGCGGTTGTTACACAGCAAGCAGAATGCTGGCATTCATGTCCACAGACCTTCTAGCATTACACTTTCCAGGAGGCTGGGAATATCAAAATCAGCCCAAAGACATGTCACTCAGTTAGGCTGGTGGATCAGTCTGTGAAGGATTGGGGAGCTGCATTATGGTGGTCTGATGTCCCTGACTGGATTGGGGTCATAAGCCCACATTGCATACGAATTCCTGATTGGATAAGGACAGTAACCTTGTGAAGAGCTGGAGTCCCTGATTGGATCAGTGGTAACAGAAGGTGGAAATAATGGCATAGGGTGGGCAATATGAGGCGGTCCTGGAAAACTCAGCTCTATGCCAAATAGCTGCTAATTAATGATGACCAGCTGCCTGTAATCGGGGCTCGCATACAGCAGGGGAATTAGGACCACCGGAATGTTTCATGCTGCAGGCAGAGTGAGGTCTACAGCCTAATCTCTCACACCTGGCAGAATTGGTAAAAAGTTATAAAGTAGATGATGTAAACATGCCTTAAAGAGCCTAATTATCAGGATTATCACAGTTAATGTGCAAATACCTACAATTTAGCACCATTAGCTGTACTCGCTGGCTTAAAAGCTGTAGTACAATAATAAAAAAAACTTTATTGTAGTAGTAAAGACACATGAGTATCATTAAATTACAAGTTAATTTTTCCAGTTTAATACATCTTTCATGTTCTAATTTCCTAGGCTGTTTAGCACTGATTTTGGCAATGTTTTCTTACTAATCCCTGCACGGATATCAGAATGGAGACATGGGTGCATTCGATTTCTAGTGGTGGCCGATTCGCGAACGAATCTTCTTTCTAACTCGGTTTTTTTGTGAACGGGTCGAACCGATTCGTAAGTCTGAACGAATCGGTTTTAAAAGTTTTCAAAAAAAGTTTTTAAAACTGAACACCCGAATGGCCGAGCGCCTGATTCGTCGTGAGACACGGTTGCTGTATAAGAGAAGGGAGATACGGGCTCTAACTCGGTGACTCCAAAAAACCCGAGAACCTGTTTGTCGGTTTTCGGACACTCGGTCGGTGACTCAAACGAACGGTTCGCGAATCGATCCCAAGAGCCATTGCGTTCGATTCGTTCATCGATCGTTGTTCATCGAACGGCTTCGTTTTTGTATGTGACTGCTTACAGTATTATTACTGTATTTTGTCTTTTCGTGTCATTTTAAAGGTCCAATTACTCGCACATGTCTTTTCCTGTATTAAAATAAAAGTGAAAATGTGTCCTATTTCTCCAGCAAAATTGTTGCGACTACTAAACTGAATGCAATCAACAATGTAAAAACAGACCATACATAAACAGATCATATGTCCTGTAATAACCATTTTATTTGTGCTAATGTTATCAATATTATTATTATTATTGTTATATGTGTGTATATATGTATATATATTACCATAATAAAGCAATACCAGACAACACAAATCAACTATTAAAAGAGAAATAAAACCAGAGAAGAATTAAGAATTAAACAATATTTTAATAAAATCTCTCGGGATCGATAACCCGTACATTGGTAATATTGCAGTTGTTGTTAACTGTGGTGTAGTCCGTGATACTCATGCACATTAATTTGGCTTAAGTAAAGAAAATAAGAACTATATATACACGCGTGTTTGTTCAGCATCGACACACTTTCTGATTTTTATATGTTGTTTTTTTAATTGTGAATAGTCAAGCTGAACATTTTTGTTTGCGCCATCTTTAAGTCAAATAACGGGACCTTGAGAGACCGTTCAATTTATTATGATCCCATGATCCGTTGAGTCATAGAGTAAGGCGCAAAAGAAAAGTGAATCATAGAATCGATTCATTACAACGGACAGTTTGAAAGAATCTAATCAGTTAATTGAGTCGAACTTCCCATCACTATCGAACGACTTCATGCAGCTGCTTACAGTGCTGACTTAAAGCAATGCATTCTTTTCTTGACATAATGCATGATGGTTAGGATTTGGCCAATCAGAAATGACCAGAATGCATCGCTTTAAGCCAGTGCTGAAAGCGGCTGCATGAAGTCGAACGCATCCAGTATCACTCAGGCTTGGTCACATGATCCGTGTTGATAGAAAAATCTTTATCATCAACCCAATGTATCCATCCATCCATCCATCTATCCAAACTGCTCATATTGAAACTGGGGACAGTATGGATGGATGGCATTCAATGGCAGAGCACACACACCAACATTTCTGTCATGAGGATACTTTTTATTGCTTTACGGCTTTATTTATTCAGATTATGAGTTCTATTTGTTTACCACTCAGATAGTAAAATCTAGATTGTGTACAGGGACTGTAATTTGTACAGCAATTAAAATGTTTCTCATTAATTGATGCAGGATGCATATTGAAATAGATGACAAACTGTGATTTTGCACGTTGTGATAAATCGAGCGGATATTGCTGCCTTTTCATATTATCTTTGCGCACAATATGGAGGATTTGGATCAAACAAGACCAGCACTGAATAAACACAATGTCATATTTATTATATAGGCATCTGAATTTATTTTAATTTGGCTGTTAATATGCCATCAAAATGATGATTTGCCTGAGAATGTCCCATTTAGCTGGTAAGTAGGCCAGTTTTTAGATCTTGTTGTGTTGCATACGATGGACATTTTAATATTCAGTTTCTGAATGTTTAGTCATTTTGCAAAAAAGTCTGTGATTGACTGAGTAGAAAATCTATGCTGAAAGCTGCTAATGTGTGGTAAATATAGAGGGAAATCGTAAAACAGAATAAAGAAAGATTTTGTGTCATTTTATGATTTTATGACAATTTTTTTTAATAGGTCGCAGGTGTTTATCTGATGAAATGGCTACATAATCAGGTATTGATGGTTGAGTTTACAGCTATAAGTATTTGAATATGGAAAATAGTATAATACTCAAGTCAAGTCAAAAGAAATGGTGGTATATAATGGCAGGAGATCATATTCCCCAAGGACCATGGGGTGTGACATCTAGCCAACAAGCAGGCATTTACCACAATTTTAAAAATACAAAAACACAGGACAGAGTATGAAAAGGGAGGCTGGATTTACGATGGTATATACAAAGTGTCTAAGCAATGAAAAATAAGTTATATACTACCTGAGGACAGCTCAATAAATGAATTCATTAATAATATTATTTTGCTGTACGTTCATACATGAGTATATAGTGCTCGGCAGACCCGAACACTTACACGTAAAAGTCGCTTGTGCATCTTGCTGCCCAAGTCACAGTCACAGCTGGCGTCTGTCCGCTTAATGAGAGCAGGGAGAACAAGAGCCAGCCGGGCCGCCTTGGGAGCGAGAGACGCAGGCAGGAGCCTCACGCCGCGCGTGTGTCTGCGTGCGGTTGTGTGCGCTCTGGGGAGGTTCCGCTCCCCATTGTTTCTGACCAGTGGCCTCTGCTCACTCAGTTCCTTTTGGGGGGGGGGGGGGAAGTTTATAAAAAAAAGAAGGTTTAACATCTTATTCAGCATTAGCCTGGGTTTCTGCATGTCCACCCCGTCCAATATTAACTGCATAAATATCACTAACATGCATTACTTGGTCTGCACACTCGGGTATGTATAGGAGCATGTCAGTGTGCTTATTAGCTCTCTGGGGACAAGTGCATCTTCAGCGATGTAGTTTAAGTTTCCTGTCTATTTCAGCAGCATATTAATGCTTTAAAAGAATGGCTTTTTCATATTAATAGTAATTGAGCTAGACAGCTTCGTGTTCTTCAGCACAGATATATATATATGTACTGTATTCAGGGCTCATGATACTATGGCCAGAACTCAAGCGAACTCGAGGGGGAAACTCGAGAAAGATTATCAATTCCGTCTCTTCGTCGTTGTGAGAAAGTTCTACATAATGTTTTTCCTTATTTGTAGCTAATGTTTTTTTTTGCTGCCGGTTAAGTCTTGCAGTGCCATGCGAATCAGACATGCTGAATATAAATAGTTGTCCATAGAGGGGAGGGGAGGAATAGAGGAATCTGTAAGCCCAATAAAGTGTAGTTTTACTCACATGGTGGGTAAAAGAAATGTGCTTTTGCTGGATTGTACAAAATTGTTGACTTGTTTTTGTAACTTTTTTAAGACGATCCGTAACCCTGAACTGGGTAAGAAATTATGGAAGATGGATGGGTAGGTGGATTTTTAAAAAGTCTAGAATTTCAAGGTCAAATGTGAGGCAGCATCACAATTAACACCCACTTATGTACCGTTATTGGATACAGGGGACTGAATTTTTAGTAGCTGATGTTCACTGAAGGACTTTGGCAAAAGTACCCGGTTACCAAAGAAAACTCGCAAGACCTCGGCACAGTGCCCGTTTCATTAAAGTAATTTCAAGCCGTGAAAAGCATCATCCTGTCTGACTTTGATTGGTACCTAGAGAGAGGCATGACCATAAAGACACAGCTAATTTAGAAGCTGTTTAAAAAGCCTCTTCCGCAAACAGCCCACAAACACTAAACTGCAGACTGCCTTCTGAGCTTTAAGGGAACCTTGGAGGAGCTAGGCTGATATTTGTGCAATGTTAATGGTACATCGGTTGCCAGGAAATCCCTTATTGGCTGTTGATGGAGCTCAGCATGACTTTAACAAAAGGCGTTTGGCAGTTCGGTCCTGATTTTATGTGATGGTCTATTCCTTTATGGGGTAATATCTACTAGCTCCAGAAGAGCACAGGGAGCAGGACAGGCAGTCCAAATTTCCATCCATCCATCCATCCATCCATCCATAACCGCTTATCCAGTACAAGGCTGTGACAAGCAAGGCCATGCCAGGAAGGAAGTCCAGGCGGCCGGGAACATTATGGACCAGTGCATCCTGGACCAGTGCAGCCAGAGCTGTTTTCAGGAGTAAACCGGAAAGCAGTGAATTGGTCGCTTTTCCCTTCAGGGTGTGGCTCCCCAGATAGAGCTGCATGCGCGGCTGGAATTCGGGCCTCGGCAAGGCGGCATGGCATGGGCACACGGCGAGCCTTTTTGGGGAGCTGCCTGTCAGCACTTCCAGCCGAACGGTGAATCCGCGGAAGACAGAAATAGCCTGGGCAGGATGCAGCGGAGCACAGGTGGGAGGCTGGTGCGTGGGGCACGGGGGTGCGGGGATGCGGGAGTGCGGGGGCACGGGGGCCGAGGGGAGTCAGACTCCTTTGCCGACTGTCTGCAGAGCGGATCGGGAGGAGCGGCAGACTCCGGTTGCTCTTCTGATGGGGCCCTTTGGTCGCGATTCAGTTTAAAACAAGAGTTAATCAAATAAACGACTAATTACCACAGAAAGCTGTTACCTTTACTGTTAAATAAATCCCAGGCGATATCTCCCACATCCATGGCATTGTACCTTGGTCTACAGGGGGTTGCATGTGATTCAGCAGTTTAAGCCCCTATTCCAGTGATCATAAGGTTGACGGTCCAAATCCTGCCCGCGGAAGAATAGCGGCATCTCCACTGGGTCCTTAAGCAAGTTCTGTAACCCCCTGTAATGCTCCAGGGGTGCTGAATAAATGGCTTGTCTCTGCACTTTGACCCAAAGCATTGTTCTCCTATGTGTGTGCGTGTGTGTGTGTGCTTAAAGTAGAGCATGATGGGATATAGACAAATAAAAGTTCCCCAATGTACTTGTGCAAATGACGAATAAAGCAACATTACATTCATTAGTGTTACAACCTGACAATCTTAATCGTGGAAATGAAAAACTATATTGTCGCTGCCTTTCAATAAAATTCACCTATCTCCTCTTTTTAAGTGCTAGATTAATAATGAAAAACACGTAAAACAGTCGAATATACTAGATACATTTAATTATGAGCAATTTTGTACTGTCCATTAAACTAGCTCACACATCTGTAAACACAGTTTACAGATGGGTGGCTAAAAGTGAAGAATTGCGAGAACAATTATTTTTGACATCAACATTATATTATTTCTTCAAAGCACTGCAGTGATTTGCATACAAGTTCCAAGCACAGAAAAACAGAGGCTTCTCCAGAGATTGTTTGGCAAATAACTTGTATGGAATCTTTAGCAAAACCAAACCTTTGTACATTCAAATCTGTTGACTCCTAGTTACCTCGTAGTACAAAATACCTTCCTGTTTATATATTCAATTTCCAGTTAGAAAAAGAGCTGGTTGACGACTCTTTATTGGCACAAACTTTAAATAACAATTGTAGAATGAACAAGCCAATACATAAACATTCTATGTTTTGTCTGGCAAACTCTAGCTATGTTTAGGATACATTATTTGTCTTTGGTTTTATCATTAAAAGGAAAAACACTTTCTAAGGTAATGGTGTCTGCTCTGTAAACCTGGAATTGGGCAAGCCAACGCTGATTTATTGCCAGCCAAAATTGTTTGAAATCCTGGCAGCTTGGTTCGGAGGTGTGCGTCGCTCCTCAAATGTTATTCAGAAGCAGAAACTCACTCTGCGCTGAGTTTTCTCCTTGTTTTGACTAATGGGCGGTGGGTCGATCCAAAGCTCATGTTAAATATCCCGTCGGGATTTTATTTATCAAGGACAGCAACCAGATGGCAGTGACTCGGGATGGAATGGGGACTTCGAGGTTACCAGTTCACATCAATCAGTCAATCATTTTAAGTTTTATCTGTCACATACATAGTTATACACAGAGCAGAGCAGAGCAGTGCAATGCTTGGTTGCCCGGCTCCAAGACTGTGAAAGGGGGGGTGTACTGTAAGTATAAAGAGCCGAAACATTAAAACAATCAACACTGAGGAAATAGTAAGAGAAAATAGTTGACTTTTGGCATGGGGAAGATTGGTGACTGGTTTGGTGGTGAAGTGCTGAATTTGGAGTTAGGAGCTGCAAAGAGGGAACACGGGTATTTTCTAATATATAAGTCATTGAGGGTGAAAGGAGCTATTACTTTTGCACACCCCAAGAGGCCCATGCCCTCTTCCGTCTTCTGATCCTGAACAAAGTTCCTGTAGATGCTCTTTAAAAATATAGAGCCTTCTCAGTTGAAGAGGTTCGGCTAGTCCGGGAATGACCTCACAAACACTGTCAGTGACTCTCTTTACAGTGCCATGCTGAAAGATAAGCTTTGTCCTCCTTGCAGAGAACATTGTAGAAACTGCTTAGCGTGAATAGCTTAGCGTCTCTCACACACAGCCCGTTTGACTTGAAAGACTGGCAGCCATTGAAGTTGCTCTGGATTCCTCTCTGTTTCGAAACCTTAAGAACACTGAAGATCTCAGTGTAGCAGTTGTGATGTCTTAGACTCAATGCTCAATGGTGAAAACGCTTTAAGCAAATGTGACCTTTTCATTGGCCAGGAGCTTGTGAACAGGCACATTTTTTTGGGACTAGATGCCAGGAAGATCATACAATTCTGGATAAAGCCAAGTTTATTCTATAACACAATACCACACACAACATATGTTAAATGCAATTTTGCAACCTTTAGTGCGGCTTGTGATATATCACTTATATCTGTAGTATTTATCAATGCCTCTGTATCACTTGTCTGCAAGAATTAACCTTTTCGATCATTTAGCTTTTGGCTGCCATTTTCGCTAATACCAGATGAATAGAGAATTGGCTGAAATGAAACCCCCGGAATTCATCGACTGTGTGTACGAACATTTCTGGCTCGGCCCAGTCTCTGCCTGTAATGAAATGTCACTTTAAGTTACTCTTTGATCAATGACTCATCGTGTGACCGTTTCAAAACAGAAAATGACTTCTCCTGTGAAGTGTAAAGAGCCATTTTTATCTTATTGAAAATGTAATCTCTGGGGGAGCATGCCCCCCCCCATCCCCTCCCATCTTAATGGTGGACACTGGCTGAGTTATTGCACCCAGCGTACCATCGTGCTAAATCAAAGGGCAACCGCTGAGCTTTGTGCCTACCCTCACCAAGACTCTTGCACTTAGTGGCAGGCTAGCTGGCTAAATTTAGCCAAATATTCACACAACAGGTGGAGGACCTTCAGTGTTACAGATGGAGACTTCTGTCTCAGAAGAGTCTGGAGGATCGAAAGATCCCTAGAAGCCCTCCTGAGAAGCAGGATGGGAGCAGCTTCAGTCATCTCCTTCTGCCTGCTATTTTGCCATCTATTCCATTTCTCACCGACAAGACCGTAGCCAGTATGTCAGCAGAAAATGAAGTGTTTGTTTAAACAAACACATTATTTATGTCAGGCCGAGATTAATAAGGTGTTTCGATCGTCTGAAAGATGAATCAGAGCCACGGAGTCAGATGTAACTCAAGCTCAGGCGTCGGCTGCAGACTCCAGCCGGCGACGCGTCACGGCGCCCAGGGTCGCGCAGCGACAGCGGTCCCTCACCTGTCATAGCCCGGCGCTGCCGCGGTTTGCTGGGCCCGTCTTCATTCCGGAGGAACCCTTCAAATAACAAAAGGTGTCACATCGTTTCCCAGAAACATCTTTCACTGGCGGGCAGATATTCAGACGGGAGACCTGGTCGGCTTCAGGCATGCTACAGGACAGCGGTACTGCTCCCGCGTAACGCACAAGTGTTATCATGCTTTATTATTTAATGTCGGGTGAATCGCACAATACAAATAACTCCACCTGTAAATCAAGGTGAATCTTATTCTGCTAAGATTTATATGCAAGGCAGTATAACTAAGGCCATCAAAATAATGACAAATTAAAGGCATATACATATAATGTGGTAACACTTTACGTTAACTGATAATAACAAGCATCATAATTGCATAATCATATGATGTTTGTTATTAATGTATATTAAAGCTGCTAAGGTATGATAGGATGTTAGGAGCCGATCCCAGGAAGCATAGGGCAGAAAACAGAGGATCCTGGGATTCCAGTCTGTCACAGGGCAAACAGTCACACACAGTGAAGGGTACCATTTCACCTGACTGCCTGTTTCTGGGTTGCAGAAGCTAAGTGGTGACACATCTGCGACCATGCTGAGATTTTGCACTTGACATAAACCCTGGCAGGCCTGGGATTCAAACCACACAGAGAATCTATGCCACCATAAATCAACATAATAGGAAATGGATCCAATTAGGGTTATGTTTTCTTTAAAATATAAATTATGTTTTTCTGTTTTTACCATTAATTATGTCTTAATATTCTTTTAAACATAAGGAAAGGATTTACTGATATATTAACAATATGATATTGTTATTTTGACGCCATGGCGATAACATTTCTTTGTGAAGTTATAGGTTCTTCTTTCGCCATTTCTATATTAACATATAGTAATGAATATCTTTGCATTTCAAAAACACGTTACTGTGGATGTATTTGGGACACAGATGAGATTTCCTTTCTCTTCTGTGATCTCATTTTGTACTTGAGTGCTTGTGGCTTTAAATGATCTAAAGTTAATGAAGTTATGGTTTAAACAAGGTCGTCTAAACGCTACTTCCCTTAATGTTATGCTGCATTCATTTTATCGGCTTTGAGCTGCTGACAGGTGATGCTGGTTTTGTGTCATAAAATTTAAGTGTCTTTTACAACAAAATGCCTGTAGTTTTTCAAATGCAATAACAATTTAACCTGTGTGTGTCACAAAAGACCAGCCAATTCCAAGCTCTGGCATTTAAAATACCTCTTTGGTGGCAAATATTATTGTGAAAGTTTCCGTGTTTAGGAGAAAGAAACTTGTGTCAGACGTCACCTCGAGAAATGGTGAATAAATTGGTTAGCTTGTTCTTTTTTCTTCAGAATTCAAACTAAATTATATGATTTCATACAAAAACTCATGGTTGACACACACAATATGTTTGTTTGTAATTCTATCCATTGGTCTTTCAGTCACTTATCCGGCCTGGGATTACAGGGCCGGGGGGGACCTGGAGCCTGTCCCAGGCTGCATAGGGCACAAGGCTGGGATTCATCCAGCAAATGATGATGCCCGGCTAATTACATCCGAATCCTTATATTTATCCGATAATTTAGGGCACTGTTTACCTTTTTAACACAACACTGCTAAGATCTAAAGTGCAGAGACCCTGTCCTGCAAATATCATGATGAACGCAATAGACAGAAGGCACACATGTGATATTCCGATATTGACATCACATAAATATTGATGATTAGTCACTGTTTTTCAGTCATAACACCTCATAAAAACAACCTGAAACTGTGAATTCTTCTTTTCACCTAAGACTGTTTTAGCTATTCTTTCCCTGTTCAAACTGTGCAAAACTAAATTCTGGTACTAAGTAGCACAGACTGGTGATTAACAAAATTAATAAAAAAAATACCCAACAAGATCTTTGTGTCAGTGTCTCTAAATTACCTACAGTGCATGCTTGCGTGTGTGAGTTTCCTGGGATGGGATCTTCTGAAAATGAAGACAAAGAATGATCGCAGAGTGACTGAAGGCACTATCTGACTGCACTCAGAGCGCGTGGCGTTCAGAAGGTCCAGATGTGAATTTCGACTGCGACCGTGATGCAGTGCGTTGTCTGACTTGAGGGTCCTGTAAAGGTCCTCCTAAAAGGGCCGGACAGTCATCTTAACCCGCACGCACTGGCCCTGTGAATCCCCTGGATCAGCGGCGATGCACAGGTTTTACCAAGGCCAGGCTGTCCAAAAGAGGACTTTAAAGGTTTGTAAGGTTTATCCACTGGCTGCTGTTAACTTTAAGACCGGGGTCCTTTAAGACCGGGGTCCTTTAAGACCGGGGTCATATGTGGGGCTCGATAACAGTAAGCGGCAAGGCAGCTTGGGGTCGAAGAGTAACCTCCAAGTTTGGGGCGACTTCCTGCGTGTTTAGGGCACGTGCTGGGAAACAGCACTCCCTGAAATTGTATTGTATACAGTGACCGTACGACTCCAAGTTCCTGGTCAGGGAAAAGCATGCTGGGAAGCCAACAGGGACTGGTATTTGGTGTTATTACTCGTGGTAAGTTCTCTCTTTTTCATTCATGTCTTCATTTCTCTTGCCTCTGGTGCTTGTAGTAACACAGCAGATAAAAATAACTATTTTGCGGAGGCAAAGTTCAAACACACCATATATGAGTGTGCTAACCGGCCAGTAGAGCTTGGGAGGATTCTAGCATAGAGTGGTGTTAAATATCTGGCACGAAATCTTGTGCAAGACAGGAGAAAATGCTGTCAATAAAGGTCCTTTGACCTGTTGAACTCTAGTCACAATGCCATTAATATGTGAACTCAAAAGCCCAATCAGTTTTTATTGGGCCAGTCATACGAAGATAGACTCAGCTGTGGTTGGAAGTCTGACACTGATTAAATTGTGGCATGAGGGAAAGGTTACTTGGAAGATGATTGGGAATTAATTTGATCAAAGTGCAGGAATTACATGGCAGATTAACTCATTGGAATTGCCTCGTCACTTCATATTTTTCATATGTAGAATCACTGCTTTAATCTCCTCAGTAAATGCTGGGCCCTTTGTTGTGGGTTAACGACAGGACAGACGTCACAGGGAGAGGGTCTGGCTGGGAGGGAACCTCGCAGCCCAGCTTCAGCAGAGAAGCGAGTTCCAATGCATGTGCTAAAAGTGTCTGTTTTTATCCACTGGAAACTTAAGATGGGAACTGGCGTCCCATCCAGTGATAGGCTCACTGTCACTGTGTCCCTGCCTCCTGTCCAGTGTTACCTGTGATAGGCTCACTGTCACTGTGTCCCTGCCTCCTGTCCGGTGTTACCTGTGATAGGCTCTCTGTCACTGTGTCCCTGCCTCCTGTCCGGTGTTACCTGTGATAGGCTC
>JAODKM010000040.1:4824279-4856828 GCA_026780845.1 Petrocephalus sullivani
TGTGTGTGTATTTTTATATCATTTATACAGTTTTTTAAGGACTATGCATAAATGAAAAGGATATATTTTTCCCTGAAAAACATACAGTATAAAAACAAAATGTACATGTAATGTCATGTAACTCATTATAAATAAAAACTACTACAATAAAGGAAGAAAAGACAACATTAAAAATAGATCCTAGACTCAATGAGGCCCTCTAATCGATAGGTGGGTTATGGAAGATGGATGGATGGTTGGATGCATTAGTGGAGTCAAACCACTCCCCTTTATTTTTAATTGCCATATCTTCATATGAGGATGACTGGATGAGGATATAATTACCCAGGGTGGAAGCTGCCTGTGGATCATGAGGCCTCGCTGCCTGTCAATCAGCCCAGCATGCTGGGCCACAGCTGTGGACCGTCTCCCGGATTTCACAACAACAGGGATCTGAAATATTCATCTGTGCGATGCTTCCCGGGGTGGAGATGCTTTTTTTCCAGATGCAAATTTAAAGCGTGAGTCATTGTGCAGTTCGCACCAATGAGAGAGAGCGAGCTCACCAGTGTCAGGTGTAAGTGGGCTATTTTGTACGTCTCAGTGGGCATTGGGGTGCACAGAGTCTCACAATAGCACAACATCTGGACAAAATGCAGTATAACTTATGGCCACAGACATACCTGAGCTTATTCCTGTTGGTATTTTCTGTTGTTACTGAGGTGGCTATTATGATTTGTCGTTCCCAGTTTATTGTGTGTGCTTTGGTGTTTACAGATTCAGGGATGGAATGACATGCTGCCCCCTGTCGAAATGGACGTTACTTGTCAGAACTCAAAGTATCTTTTATTGTCAGCTTCAGACATATGATGTGTGGCGTCGTAAACTGACCTGAAATATCATTTTTGTCGGTTGTAGTGCAAATGAAAAATAATTAGTAATAAAACAGAGCAGAAATACGAAGACATATAAACGTAATAAAGACGTGACATTTTACAGCATAATACTAAGACAGAGACGTTCAGTGAACTACCTGATTGGTGGGGAAAGACTGTACAATGATTGTGCTGTAAGTCAGACAATTCCTTGAAGTCGAGGTTTCGCTCCTAGCTAGCCAGCAGCACGGTCGCTGATCACTGAGCCTGATGTGCATACGTGCCTTATCTATTTAAATCGCGGAATGCAATTTACATAGATGTGAACCATGGTTAGTGACCTGGTAATGTTTACCAGTTATGTATCCATAGTGATACCTTCAAACATATTTCTGAGTACAGCAATTGTTTCCCTTGAAATATTTGGCAAATTCAATTTAAATTACATTTTTGTGTGGACTTTGCATTTTCCTCCCATGTTTTGCAGGGTTCCTCTGGCTGCGCTGGTGTCCTAAAACATACGCATAGACTAATTGGCATTATTGTGCAATTGTGTAAGTGTGTGCTTCCTAAGCGATGGACTGCCATTTTGTCCAGGGTGTCCTTTGGTGTCCAGTGTCCCTGATTGGCTGATTGGCTCCAGGTTAGTTTACAATAGTGGTGTAGCACAGCTAGCACACAGCACAGCAGGAGAAGCTAAGAATATGGCTGAGGATATTACCAGTGGTGTGTGGCATGTCCCGACCGCTGGAGCGGAAAATGGTGGACTGTAAGGGTGGGGCCAGAATGTGTGTATGTGTGCGTGTGTATGTGTGTGTGATTTGCCAACAAACTATGAAGGCTGTTGGGCCACTGACACGACGTGGGGTTAGGAAATCGCAGGCCCACAACAGGTATTTCTGCTTTACAAAACCTATATGTTGCTTAGCAACAAATATTTTTGATCACTGATTGCATCCTTATTTGAATATCTAATAAGTCTCTGTATTAACAATCGTTTTTTTTTTCGCAATCATTTTTAAAGCAGTTTTAAGCCCTTCTAGCTTGAGGTATATCGGGGATATATTCACTTCACGCTGTGTAGAATGGTGTCCTTTAGCACCAAGCGTATTCATGACATACCCCTCCGTCTTGACTGTTACTCCTAAACCGACTCCTCTGGTCAGCCTACGAATATGCCGCTTGCTTGTGATGAAACAACCTTCCTGGCTTTGAGGGAGCAGGAAGGGAAACAGATGGACATCATAGATATATATAATATCTCACTCGCTCTGTTGTCAGATGCCGGTTGAATTTGCCGGCTGAAGCTCATGTGTGACACAGCAGCTAGCAGCGGACAGTGACAGGTTAGCATGAATGCTGCTGATGCAAACAGATGTGGCGTGTGTGTGTGTGTATCATACGCTGAGCGCTTATCGACTTACTCCTCGTCCTCTGAGAGCGGCCAGTCTTAAACTTCCCATGAGGAAAAATGCCCCCCACCCCCCACTCAGATGTATTATCTCCCCATAACACTTTTTATCTTCTATTCCAGCTCTTTTTCATCCACGGCTCCTGTTTATAAATTCTCTATAGCTGGATGTGTTGCTTGTTGTCACATCCTTCAAGGACCGTCACATTTTTTAAAGGTGACATCCACACACTGTTTCTCCGGATGCATATCGATCTGTTTTCGTATTGATGCATCCTGTTGTTTTGGCAGAAGAGGGTACAGGAGTGATAATTAATATGGCTTCTGACAAATGGTCTTACAGTCTCAAACCAGTTTGTCTTATAGAGCACTTTGGCTTTAACCAACAAAGATTACTAGTCCATGTCTGGAATTGGACTATATAACTCAGATTTTATGAATAAGATCATGTCATTGCAACTTGTGCAAAGGAATTTTGTGTTGCAGTAATCCTTAAGGCAGCCAACAATCCGCAGAATGAGACAATGGATGGTTCATACAATATACAGAATGCAGTTTTTCTTAATAATAGTCTTTATTACCCTGTTCCAGCAGTGTCAACCTATTAAAGTAAGAAGATACGGAGCCTACTGGTATCAGTTCAGAAGAACCATTTTAAAGGGCACGTTATGTGCGTCACAAGAAAATACACCAGAAATACCCGACAACATTGGTTTCTTTGTCCGCAGATATCAGGAGTATTCTGTATTAGCCGTAAGACACGCATCACTCTAAATCAGAAGAAGTCAAGCAGTGTGAGCGTATTGTATAATTTACACAGGCCATCATGACTAAAAGCCATATAATGGTATAAACTATTCATGACCGTAAACTTGCATTTGCTGGGAAAATCGCCTTGACTTTCTTTGGAGACAAGCTTTCAGCATTAAGGTTTTTTTCTTGTAGTGAACTTCAGACAAGCCAAGCCAAAAATATGAACCAAATACAGACGGGCCGCGTAAGAGCCTTAAATTCGCTGTTACAATAAGCGCATCATGAAGGACCCGAGCCACCCTGCATTGCCACTTTTTACTTTCCTGCCATTTGGCAGGAGACTCTGGACAATCCACTCACGCACAGCAAGACTCAGAAGTTTTTACCCCAGTGCTATCAGACTGTTCAACGCACAGTATCTGTGGTTTCTCTTTCTCCCTATGCAATAAATTTGTTCCTTGTGTAATACTGTAGCACACAATGTTGTTGCACACAATCACTTTACACTGCACTTTACGTTTACACTTTACACTGCACTTTATGTTTGCTGCACTGCTTGTCTTTTTATGCCTTATGTTTTTTTATGTGTTTACGTTCTGCTTGCGAGTAAGTAAGTAAGCATTTCATTGTGCTCTGTACACTGTACTTTGTACATATGATAATAATAAGCTTCAACTTCAAATTCATGGGAATGAATCCAAGTTCATTTTATGTTACAAGGAATTAATTTGAAGGGAGGTCCTGTATGTCGTAGCCAGATAGCCTTTGCGGTAACAGATTTGTCTATCCCAGATGCCTTTATATCATTTTTTCATAAGCTTTTCAATTATACCTGACTGCTTTGCTTTTAGTACTGCAAGTAGCAACAGTCATATGGATAAAATGGAAAATGGAGACCCCTATTGTTAATCTCATATCTACCAGAAAAGTGTCTATCAGCTCTGCATTTTCCATGTAAATGTGAAATGAGTGATTTAGCGGATTTAATGGGATGTGCGATGTAATTCCACGTTGGCTGATGCTCTCTGCCGAGAATTTCAGGGGGAGAGAAAATCGCAATTGATTCAGCTGATATGAACTGCTGAACTATTCTGTGGTGTCCGGTCGCCTTTTGTGATGACAGTTGATGAAGCTTGTGCGTTTGCAAATAGCTGGAAAACTTAAGTAATTTCTCCTGCGTGTGTCTTTTTTAGTCTTAAGGAGGAAAAGTCAGCCTGCTGGAGTCTGAACACTTACATTTGCCACTGCTTTTGTGGCAAAACAAGGTAATAAAATGTTTAGATGAAATAGCATCTTCTTTCGCTTGTGATGAATGAAGTCTGCTCGCATTCCAGAAATCAGTTATCCGTATGGAAGGGATGCTTTTGATCTGCGTGGCACACAATGCTATGAAATGCTTTCGCATACTTCCATGCGACGGATTCATGAATATTTCCGTTTATTTTGGTCCGCATCTGATTTCCCAAAGCACCTCCGACATCAGAAAGGAGTAGGAGTGCCACTCTCGCACGTCTGGAACACAATCCGTATTAGAGTCAGCTGAGGAGTTAATTAAACCCACATAATCTCTGACGGATATTACATGTACTCACTCCCTGGCACCACTATGTTTGTCCTCTGCCGGTAATCTCGTCTTATCTGGTCTGCGGCTTCCTGACGACCGGCTGCGGGTGTAGGCACTGCCAACTTTTTTCGGTTCTTCTTGGCCAAATACAGGGAGCATAATCCGTTCCCCCGGTACCGTGGGAAGGGGGGAGGGGCTTGGAAGAAGGGTATCGTTTCTCCCATAGATTAGCGTGGGAAAGGCTCATCCCCGAGTAGGTCATACAGGCACATTTTGCTGTGCAAACAAAGGCCTGCGGGGTGATTGTGCTGCCTTTGTTTAACAGGAACCACGGCGTTATGTGAAGATGGGGGGGGGGGGGGTAGAAAATGGCGACTCAGCAAAAAGTTACACGGGAGAAATGTTTTGTTGCCCCGCCGTTGGAAACTGTACTCGACTTTCTCTTACACAGAACTCGCGATGTGTTGCGCTGGTTTTCTTGGACTGGTTAAAGGCGCTCCCTCCTCGCAGGCGGTTAGCATGCGCGGAAGTGTAGTCAGGGACGTGCGAGGGTCTACAGCTTGCCAAGACTGGTGCATTCACACCAGGCCAATGAGCCTGATAAGCCTGATAAGCCCGGTCTTCCGCTGGCTCCCTTACACGCACCCTTCGCAAGGTTCCATCTTATGTCATCCTGTGGCTTGGCATCAAAAAACAGATAATAGAGGTCCGCTAGCCAAGCGGCGTGAGGCGCACACCTTCACGAGCCGATTCCAGCCCAAGCATGGCATGTCTACCTCAGAACTTATCTCTGCATGGCCAAATGTCCATAGTCTAAAGGTGAGCTGATTCTGTAGCAGTGTTTTTCAGCCCAGTCCTCAGGGACCCCCAAGACTGTCCACATTTTTGCCTCCCCATAGCTCTCAGCACACCTGTACCAGGTATTTAGTGTTTTTAGCTGTTGGTTCATTCTTGATTGCTTGGTCCAGGTGAGCTGGGAGCTGAGAGGGAGCAAAAGTGTGAACTGTCTGGGGTTCCCTCAGGATCGGGCTGAGAAACACTAGTCTGTGGTACTCCTATATGAAAATATACACCTTTCTGCCCTTTGGGTAAACCCATCCTTGGGTAGGGCTGCTGGAAATAGATACAGGTTTCTTAGATGGCGTCCAGTACACTGATGGGCTGGTATAAGAAAATAAATGAAGGAATCATGGGTGAAATAAATTGCTTTCATTCAATAAGACTGAAGCAAGAAGTCTTGGTAACAGAGAAGGTGACCCACTCAAATAGGCCATGCCTCTGAATCTTCACACATCACCATACAGCTTATGGCTCTCTTTGTCCTCACAGTACTTTTGTCTTGACCGGTACTTTATTTTAGGATTTGGGAAGGTGGCCGAAAATGTCCTCTTTGTTAACTTTGTTGATATTTCATTTTATGACTTTGGCAGTAAGTTTCATTTCAGTCACTTCTAGACCATGACTGTGTGTGGCCGTCTCAAGGGCGCCCACCTAGTTTAGAGCCCGCTGCCTCAGAGAGTGGCGAAAGCCTCAGAGAGTGGTGGCTGCGTCAGAGAGTGGCGGCTGCCTCCGAGAGTGGCGAAAGCCTCAGAGAGAGACGGCTGCCTCAGAGAGTGGTGGAAGCCTCAGAGAATAGCAGAAGCCTCAGAGAGTGGTGGCTGCGTCAGAGAGTGGTGGCTGCGTCAGAGAGTGGCAGCTGCCTCAGAGAATAGCAGAAGCCTCAGAGAGTGACGGCTGCCTCAGAGAGTGGCGGCTGCCTCAGAGAGTGGCGGCTGCCTCAGAGAATAGCGGAAGCCTCAGAAAGAGGCGGCTGCCTCAGAGAGTGGCGAAAGCCTCAGAGAGTGGTGGCTGCGTCAGAGAGTGGCGGAAGCCTTAGAGAGTGACGGAAGCCTCAGAGAGTGACGGCAGCCTCAGAGAGTGGCGGAAGCCTCAGAGAGTGGTGGCTGCGTCAGAGAGTGGCGGTAAGCCTCAGAGAGTAACGGAAGCCTCAGAGAGTGACGGCTGCCTCAGAGAGTGGCGGCTGCCTCAGAGAATAGCGGAAGCCTCAGAGAGAGGCGGCTGCCTCAGAGAGTGACGGAAGCCTCAGAGAGTGACGGCTGCCTCAGAGAGTGGCGGCTGCCTCAGAGAATAGTGGAAGCCTCAGAGAGAGGCGGCTGCCTCAGAGAGTGGCGGAAGCCTCAGAGAGTGGTGGCTGCGTCAGAGAGTGGCAGAAGCCTCAGAGAGTGGTGGCTGCATCAGAGAGTGGCAGCTGCCTCAGACAATAGCGGAAGCCTCAGAGAGAGGCGGCTGCCTCAGAGAGTGGCGGCTGCCTCAGAGAGTGGCGGCTGCCTCAGAGAATAGCGGAAGCCTCTGAGAGTGACGGAAGCCTCAGACGAGCTTCTGTAGGTTTTGTGTGACCTCTGAACCCAAAAAGGCGGGAAAGCCCTTAGTGCAGGTTAACGTGCGTTTCAGTTTTCAGGTCGCACCATCAAATATTGTCTAGTTTCCATTTTTACGCACTCTGACTGCGTTACGTAACTCCATATTATGGTGTCTAATATAATTATTCCACTGTTTTCTAATCCGAAACCATTCGGCAGTCTTCCCCAGAACATCTCGCGAAGCTGTAACTGTGCTGTTTTTGCCGAAGAATTATCACCGAAGCGGTCTAAGATGACAAAAGCCTCTCCATAAAAAACAGTGAATGGAGCTTGTTTTCGCGTGCGAGCCCAGATTGCTGAGGTTTAGTGCGGCGCACACAAACGTGTTTTATTCTCCCCCTCCTGTCAGTGTAACAGATCAGAGCCCCTCAGTGCCGCTTCTGCGATGAAACGGAGGAAAATGAAACGGCCTCATAGTTTATTCATGCACATATTAAGCTACCGAAAGAGACCTGAAGCAGCCGGGCCTGCATGCAGCACCATGACATATCTCGCGTCCTAGGCAAACTGCCCCACGCTTCTGCTGCAGCAGCCCAGTATTTTAATTAACCTACTTACAGTATCGACCACGATAGGGAAGTGTAAAGAATCTAATAATCACTTTATCTATAATTGTCAGCTAAAATTTACAATGCATTGTTTTTATTTTCCTTTATTGACACAAATGGGGGCACTAATGAGGTTTTAACAAGCGGCATTAAGCACTGGAACTAGAGCAAACTGTGTGCGAGCATGTCTCAGCATTGCAGATGAGATGGTATGCAAGCCTGTTTGCTAAGATTATGCAGTCATCCCATAACTAATGCTTATGATTCCCTTTTTTAAGGTTGACACTGCCAAGCATGTACTGGCCTGCTGCCCCTGGGCTTTCTTCTTGAAACATTTCAATCCCTCAACTACTACGCCCCCTATCTGCAACCTGATAATTGCACTTAAACAAAGTCACGTGACTCGGCCTCCTATCCATTACATTGATTTAGCAGATTCTAAATAAGAGTGAGTCACGCACTGGATGAGAGAGTATGGTTAGCCAGCATCTGGTGATCGTGGAGCAGGCGGTGATAAGGGCCTCGCTCGAGGGTCCAGTAGTGACAAGATTACCAGCTTCCAGACATGGGCACAGCCCCCTGACCTGCTAAGCTACACACCTATCCATCTTTGTCACACTGAAATGAATTACTAGCCATATTTTTGCAAACCCCTTCAAGATCTTAGCGTATAATTTCCTTTTTCATCAGGCAGTTTCCATCTGTAGGACCCTGTAGGACCTGCTCCTGGATGGTGAACAAAATGAAATGATGGGGAGATAGGTAGAAGGAAGGGGGAAATTATTTGGGTATAGGAGTGGAGACCGCTGTAACAAAATGGTGATGTGGGGTGGTGGACGGAGGGAAACTCACAAGAAAATGAAACGGGTGTCAGGTCTTAGGACGTGACTTTAGGCTCCGAGAGACAGAGCAGCTGCCAGTTTTATGGTGGAAATGGCATTATGGGTAATAATGCATCGATGAATGGACTGGCTTGTCAGCTGCCTGGGATGGTCACCTCCATCTTAGAGCCTTTTAAAGACACTCTTGTTTAAAAATGTAAACCCCTTTACCCATTTATGTCTGCTATGCTGCCATGCCTTTTCCCAGCCTCCTGGAAAACTCCAGGTCAGGCCTATTTAGAATAATGGGGTGGCGTATCGTCGCACGTCCGTGCTCGCGGGAGCATTTAAGTGCCCGCACTTGCATATTTTATCACTTTGGAGGAGACAAGTCACCAAAGTTCATACCAAGTTCTGGCTCCTTCGCTTTCGTCAGCTTCTGCCAGGCAGTGGATTACAAAAAGAAAAAAAAAATAAAATAAAATAAAAAAAAAGACACAGGATCTTTATTTAAATCCTCTCAGAAATGCGCCTCAGACATTACCCCGCGAAGAGACGTCCCTGGTGTCCCTGCTACAGAAAATCGCTGCGCCGCGCACGGCACAAGGAGGAGGCATCGTTCGCTAGTCCTCCCACGCAGCCGTCAAGTAAAGAGCTCCTTGTTTTAGGGACTCGACACCGTTGGGTTAACGGTGCGGAAATGCGGGCGTGACAGTTACTGGGACGTTCTGGGACGATCTGTCCCTTGGCAGTTTTTCGACGGAGCAAAGGCTGCCCTGGGCAGGCTCACCGCGTACTTTACATGGCGTCTGTACCTAAAGCAAAGCTGCTGTTTATAATTGGAGTCTCTACAAAGCGACATTTATTTGAAAAACACTCAAAGCCAGTTCAATAAAGATTTTTCCCCCCGAATTTTTTCCTCTGGTCTGCACAGCAAAGCTTTCTTTTAAAGTCCCTTCAATGTTAATTCCAACTTATTCCCGACGACCGAAAAAATAAAATGGGGCTTATTTAAAGCAGCACATTAGCACGTTGCTAGGGCTGTGCTTGTCTCTGGCGGCGTTCCTGACACAGAAATCCCGTGTGTGGGCTTGATTATCACCCTGCTGTGGCAGCCCGGGCGCCTGTGACACGCTGGAAGTGGCACGGGAGCGCGTGCGGGAGATGAAAAGAGCGGGTAAGAGCGGGAAAACGTCTGCTGCCGGCTGCTTAAGTATGAGAACAAAGGCCGGCTTTACCTTATGAAGCAGGAGAAATAGCCCGGTGAAAACCCAGCCGTTTCGTAACGTGTTGTTGCCGCGATGCTCCTGTAATTTTACACAGTTAGACAACAGGGAGTAATGCTGTGATATAGTGGTGAAGTACTGGCAGGCACTGTGTTCTCGGGCTGATGGGACTTAGGCGAGCACCTTTTTACCTAACCCTAACCCTCAACTAACCATAACCTCTTCATCTAACTCTAACCATAACCTCTTCATCTAAACCTGAGCTCTTCACCTAACTCTAACCCTATCCCTAAACTCTTCACCTAACCCTAACCTGTCCAACTAACCATAACCTCCTAATCTAAGCCTAACCTCTTCGCCTAACTCTAACCCTATCCCTAAACTCTTCACCTAACCCTAACCTGTCCAACTAACCATAACCTCCTCATCTAAGCCTAACCTATTCACCTAACTCTAACCCTAATCCCTAACCTCTTCACCTAACCCTAACCTCTCCAACTAACCATAACCTCCTCATCTAAGCCTAACCTATTCACCTAACTCTAACCCTAATCCATAACTTTTTCCCCTAACCCTTAACTCTTCAACCATGACCTCCTCTTCACCTTAGTGTAACCCTAACCCGAAGTTCTTCACCAAATGGAATCCTAGCCCTAACCTTCTCACCTTATCCCTGTCCTCTTCACCTGACCTTGACACCTGTCTGTCCTGTAATGCCTACCTCTTGCTTCCTGCCAGCCTGTCCCGTGGCCATCAAGCGAGTGGGCAGCCACAAGCGTCTTGCTCTCGCCGCGGCGGCCTTGATGACAATGGAATCGGAGGCCGCTCAAGGCCCTACGGTTGCTTCCACCCCACCGCTCCACCTTCTCTCCCTGTCTCAGATGAAGATCCCCTTCCTGTCGGCCAGAGGCACAGGTAAGCTGCCTGTTTTATTAAATCACAGAGATTATCTGTGGACTGTTCACCTGCTCTTAGCAATACATGCCTAGCAATACATGCCTTGTGTGCCTTGCTGATTGGTGGGGTTCTCCGTGTTGTGCGCAGGATGAAGTTCATTGCTCAAGCTAAATGTTAGCTAACTGGAGAGTTTTTTGGTCTTAAAGCCCCAATGGTATGGAACACACACTTTAATGCTCCACATAAAAACAGGGATACTAGGAAAACTTTGTCAGGTTATATTACACTGTGTATTTCTCAGACCTCTCAGGGGTAATTTACAGAACCCAAGCTTGTAAACTGAACACTGGGAGGCTTGGAGTTTTCTAGGTAATAACCACTAGGCCTCTGTGCTACCAATGACTGCGTTACCTCTGCTGGTGTTTGAGGGGACATGAGATCTGGGAGATCCCAGATGCGGCTTCGTGGACCAGCTTTGACCTTTGACCTTGTTTTTGTCTCACCGGGGGGTCGGAATGTGGGCGTCACTGGTTAGGGATGGTGGACTCGCTGCCACAGGGAGTCAGCATCTCCTGCTGGGAGAGACATTTTCTTTCCTGTTCACGTCCGTGGCGCGTTCTTGGAGCTGTGATGTTGGGTCTGAATGCTTCATGCCTTTCTCCCTCTTTACTGTCCAATTCTACCATTTTAACATGGAATGCATTTGATCTTTCAGTATTTTTCCTCCGTGCTAACTCCCCCCCAACGCCAGCTTAGTAGCTCTAGAGCAGGATTTCTCACAAACACCTCTAAGTCCCCTTAAATCTTTCTTTGATTCACTTTCTGTTCATTTCAGATATTTTATGATAATTTATGAAGTACGGATATCAAAATATTGTTATTAAAATATTTTCTATCTTACAGTATACAAAAAATAACAACATGTTTTTAAATGAATATGTACTGCTATATAATAATCCGCTGGCTTCCCGTCTAGGGTGTAACCCAGCCTTGTGCCCTCTGCTGCCTGGATTAGGCTCTAGGCCCTTCGGTTACCCCGACCAGGATAAGTGGTTGGAAGATGGATGGATATATTAGAACCCATACTGCCTGAAGGGAACAACAGTATGTTCCCCCAAAGCCTATTCAATGAGAAGACCCGATAGGTTTACAAGTGCCGAGGACAGGCTGTGATCAGCTTCATAGCTGGGGAGGATTTAAAGCCCATTACCATGCACTGTCTTTCCTGAAGGTCAGTTTATATACTACTTAAACCACCATATCAGGCCATTCCGTTATATGTCGGCCAAGCGCTGAAATCGTGCTGGAATGTGCTTAGACTATATCCAGCCCTCAATAGGTATCATAGATCAAACCTCTTTGTATAATCATTATTTTTAGCCATAACGAACTCCATAAAGGAGCAGCGAGCATCGTCATTATCATCATTGCGTTTGAACGTTAATCAGCCGTCATCATATCATTTTTTTTCCTGCCGCATGGGGGTTGGGTGACAGATTGTTTTTATTTTTCTTCCAGTGCATGAAGCTTTGTGAGACAGAGCGGACCAGCGCCATCATGTCCCGTCTATTAAATGTGCCCCTCCCCTTGTCTGTCCTAGTGCAGGAAATTGAATGTGTAGATTAATTGCACATCGAGTTTGAAAGTAATGGAACTGCTCATTTGTGTCATTATCCAAAGATCTAATGTTGGGTTTTATGGCTGTGACTGTAGGAGGGCTGCATGGGTTAAGCAGGAGCATTCTGTGTCCCTCTCTCCCCGACCCAATGGCCCAAAAGCAAAGGAAAGGATTGGATGTCCTTCTAATCCTCTTCATCCATAAGTGTTACACCCAACGGTCCACAGACAAGCTGAAGGATTGAATCTCCTATAATTCTCTTCATCCATAAATGTTAGACCCAACAAGTCACAGTCAAAGTGAAGCATTAAATGTCCTCCTAATTCTCTTGATCCATAAATGTTTGATCCAATAATCCACGGAGGAGCTGAGTACTGTGGTCGACACTGAGATGTTGCTTGGAAAAGTGAAGGGGGGGTCTGTGGACCCAAGAGGGGATTAAATCCCTTCATCCATCATAACATGACCGTATGGTAAATGCATTGATATAATTAGGCTGCTCTTTTAATGAGCTTGATTATTGATTTATAAAATTGATTAGCACCTGGTGCAGTGGAGAACTTGTGGAGTTTGTCTTTAAGTCATGCAGTAAAGGAATATATTTACAATAGGTGTAATGTACATATATCTGAGGTGCCACTGTATAATTCCAGGTGTACTTCTTTTTCATGCTTACAATGTGCCTTTACTAATCCCTTTCGGCATTTTTTTTCGGGGAAGCTCTTTGACCACTGACATATTTTAACCCAAAAAGGTCCTTTGCCCTAGCCTTGTCCCCCCGTCCCCGACATATTGTATTTTTTACGGATTGTGTGAACGGGACCCTCCTTCGGGGCCGGTCGGCTGGCCACGGCCTCATTGTGTATTGCACACAGTGAGCACCTTCGGCCAGATCCGACTGAGATAGGGGGAGCTGGTTTGTGCTGCGCTGGTTTGCAGTCAGAGAGCTGCCTTTCAACTGCTACTGCAGGGCAGAGATGCTATGTGTTCGGCCGCATGCTGCTTTTAGAAACGGTGTGTCAGAGACTGACATAAAATGTTTCTACGCCACTGCGCATTGGACACATCTACAAATCTACCATCCATGCTAGCAGTTAGTATTACAAAACACTAATTCTGACGCTGCTTTGCAGTCTCAGTAAAAACGTGGCGATTTTTACATCGCTGTATATCAACCTATATCAACCTACACTGGCTGTCCTACAGGATCAAATACCATGGCTGTTTTTAAGGCCAGTAATACAAATCTTTGGTTCAGTTTGAGAGAGACACAGACAGGCAGACAAACATTCAGACAGACAAACATTCAGACAGATGGACAGACAGACAGGCAGACAATCAGACAGATGGACAGACAGACAGACAGATGGACAGACAGGCAGAAAGTCAGACAGATGGACAGACAGGTAGGCAGACAGACAGACAGACAATCAGTCAGATGGACAGAAAGGCAGATGGACAGACAGACAGATGGACAGACAGACAATCAGTCAGATGGACAGACAGGCAGACAGACAGACAGATGGACAGACAGACAGACAGATGGACAGACAGACAGACAATCAGACAGATGGACAGACAGACAGACAGATGGACAGACAGGCAGAAAGTCAGACAGCTGGACAGACAGACAGACGGACAGACAGACAGACAATCAGTCAGATGGACAGACAGGCAGACAGACAGTCAGATGGACAGACAGGCAGACAGACAGACAGATGGACAGACAGGCAGACAGACAGACAGATGGACAGACAGGCAGATCCTTTATTAATCCCAAAGGAAACTGCAGGTTAACAGGAGTTTAATACATAATCTCATGATTTCCCTCACTTGCTTTAGATAGACTGGCTGTGACTATCTCTAAATTACAGGTATAAAATATAAGTAATTTGACACGTCTGAAATCTGTCTGGCTGCCTCTCCGCTGTCCTGTACTAAAAGGCTCAAGTTCACAGCCGATCGAACAAAGTTGAGCCCCTTGCTTAATTAAATTCTGTTTCGATTGCGTCAGATTTCCTAACACAATCTCACATCCTCTCACATTAACGGCACACGGAAAATGACAGATGAACAGAGGTGTCAATTTCAGGTCCAGAAAGTAAAAATCCAGACCAGGATTTTGTTTCAACCAATCAGTTGTGCATAAAGAGTCACAGTCACAGAGTGTTCAACTAGTTGGTTGAAATAAAATCCTGGAATGGATTTTTACTTTCTGGACCTGAAATTGACACCTCTGCAGATGAACAGATGGGAATATCGTTTTGTCCAACCGTTGGAAAGGTGCATATTTTGTGCACGTGTTACGGATATGTATATAATTTGCATGTGACATGTAGCCTGTTACATTACTGCCTTCAACAGCATTATCATTGATTGCACAGTAGGTGACATATTACCTTCAGCCAGCATTTCATTTCAAAGAAATATACTCAAAGGATATGGTATAAATATGTCTTGCCTCCAGACTTGCACATTCCCTTATATGGAACTACTGAAGTATGACGGTGCATCGGATAAAGCTTACTTTAAACTGTTATACCAGACCCATGTCTGTCATGGAAATATTATTTGCTTAAGTCTGAACTTTCCCAAACAGGCCGCTGAAGGCTGTAATTACAATGTTTCTAACGATATGACATCCACAGGACATGCATAAAAGTTGCAAGAAATGTGAATATTGAGATTTCTGGCCTGTTTTTGATCTGTTTTTATTTTTATTTATGCACCAAAGTGCCTCTTGGCTGTTTAAAATAACATTACTTACGCTTCTAAGCTTGTCCTGTTGTTGGTTTTTGTTGTTGTTATTTGAAAAATCAAGATCCCCGTCACTTTGCCTGAAAGGTACACAAAGTTCCCATGGGGGAGCACGACCATGGGCAGGAATTAAATGGTTCAAGCAATTTATTATTGCCATGTCGATGGTGATGTCGAAGAGACAGATTTGTAGGTTGTGTGCTAGGGTTGGTTTTTTTCCTGGCAGACTAGGTCAGCAGCTTTCGGATTTTCATTTCGGTGCTCATTGGAGGACCTGATGGAACCAATTTTGTAGTTCATAACGGAGTTCAGTGAGCACAGGGGTCAATGCAATGCTGAGGGACGTCTGTCTCGGTGAGAGATTGGTTTTTGAGTTTATGTTTATCTTAGTGGAGAATAGGGTGAACTGCCCTTAATTCCAAAATATTGCTTAGCATAACGCTCTTCATATGAACTTATTTTAGCTTGAAATCCCGCAGTGACTTTCCTGTGACTTTTCACCTGTTCCGTGATGTTTTGCCGACTTTCGTTAATATTTTAGACATGCTGAGTTATTACGGAGGACGGATGGATGTGTCACGAGGTGGTCTGGTGGCCCGGCACTTAAAGCCGTCCCCTCTTATCGGCGGTGTCGAGGGTATGGAGGCGGCTCTCTCTGTCTACATGCCTTTGTTTCTCTAAGCGCTGTCTTTAGCCATCACTCCTTCAAGTACACTGGTGACACTTTAATTTCTTTACTGAGTGTCTGTGCGAAAGTCCTGCGGTAGATTGATGTCTGCCTGAGTTACTGGGATGCGTGTTATATGCGACATAGGCGGCCGCCTAGGGTGGCATCATCTGATGGGGAGCACGCAGAGAAAGATGGAGTGAAAACGTGTGTTGGAGTGCAACGGGGTGGGGGGGGGGCGCTGGGGGTGAAGCAGGCCTAGGGCACCTCGAGGGCTACTAACGGCAATGGTTATACCAGCATATAATGGGCCGCTTAGCTGTTGTACTGGTCAGAAATGAAATTATTTTATGTCTAAGATCCTGCCACAGTGCTACAGAATGAGTTTCGTACACAATAGACCGTGATTGCTTTGCACAGAAGAACACACAAATATGCGGCACGCGAGTCTCCCCGATCGCCGTTTGCGTAGCTGCTCCAGCCAATCACCTGCTATGGCTAATCAGTGGAAGTTTCTCAGACGACGGACGGTAGAAAGATACCGGGTGGGGTTGAAAAATCAGGCTGCATGAACAGTTCAATATGCTATTTGTTGTTCATCTTCTTTGTGAAATGTCAGTAATAAATCTATCGGAATAATAAGACTTGAACTGTGTCATCATTTATCAAAGCAGCCTCAGTGCGAAGACAACATGGGCTGGTCTTCGGCAGAGAACTCCCGGGCTGAAAATGAGTCCCACTCCGTGCCTGGCCAGCCTGTGTTCTGCCATCGCTTGTGGGTACTAGTGCGTGGACCCCTTCTCAGTCAGCTACACGCCTCATAAAATAGTGAGCACCGTGTGTCCCCCACAGCCAAGAATGCACAAGTGTGTGGCTGGGTTGCCTTAAGATGATTTGTGCGGGGGGTGAGCGTCTGAAAGCGTCATGCCAGATGCATGTGCTTGTTTGGCTTAAATCCTTAAATCTGCCTGAAAATGTATTTGTGCCTATTGCCGAAGAGTTGAAGCGTTTTGTGTTCCAAGTGGGTTTACAGGTCAGGTGGAGTTTTCTTTTTTTCCTTCCTATTATCGTTGACCATTGGAGCTAATTGAATGTGAATTATTTAAAGGTTGAATGTCCCTCACTTCTGGCCTGTGTCCCAGCAGAGACCCAAAACCTTCTGGGTCCAGAGTCCCAATTGAGGATCTGTTTATAGACACAGGAGTCTGTGGAACGGACGCCATGAAATCTCACACGGACGGGCTAGTGTGCGTGTGAACTTTGGTGCAGTGGGTCTGCGCGATCTGATGGTAAATCCTGGCACAGCGTTGTTCTGGAACGGGATCATCCGAGACTGAATGAGGACGTCTCATTTCCTGTGGGCCACACTGCTCACCTTTAAAGTGCAGTTTCCATCGATCCACCCCGAGGACTCTGCAGGTTGACTGATATCTATGCAGCAAGTTCTCAAAGCCAAGGACTGTTTGTTTAACACTTCACTCGATATCGACCGGCGGTGAATGGAATGGACCTGATGTGGGCAATGCTGCAATTCTATGCCGCCAGTCTATAAGTCTCCCTCATTGGCGGTTCCGGGTTTGCCGTGACACGCAACCCTGGCTATGGGATCACGTCTCACAGCTCTCAGACTCAATGGGCTCCTGGTCTGCCAAGCAACTGGTTCTAAAGCAGCATAATATCCCCACATAATCCACCGTATGTTGATGCTGATGGAAAGGCGGAGATTTCCCAAACGTAAAAAAAAATAATAATAATAATCATAGAAAGGAAATATGTAATGCAGCCCAAAACAGTAGTTTTACTACTTTGTGAAATTTTCATTAAATAAGTAAGCGACTTTTTCATAAGCCTTTGAAGGTGAAACTATTATGATCATCTTAGTAGTGTCTTGCTAAGGGGCTCTGGGCCGGATCTGAATCCCAGAGTAGTTATGGCTGCTTCCTTTGTTATGGCAGACCGCATGTGGGTTTGCTACACCGCAGGCACAATGATAATGGGCGTAAGGGATCCTTGCAGGTGGGGAGTGGGCCCTGGAGTGAGCTGCCCGCGTCTGCCGCATATTGCAGTCTCACACGAAAGCAGAGTGGGAGCATCTGGTGCCAGAGAGCTGGGCTGTCATCAGCCTAGCCATTGCACACGACAGGCCTCGCTGGTGCGGCACGCCAGCTATGGACCAGCTTCAATGTGTGCAAGAAAAATGCTTCTCAGATATTTAACTTGTGTTATTCACCTGGAGCAGGATAAGTTGAGTTCTGGGGAAATTAATAAACGACTACAAAGCAAGAGCTGATTGTGTTTTCCTGCCCGTGTGTGATGTGAAATCAAATGCGCTGGCTTTCTCCAGTCACATCCATCTTTCAGCCCGCGCAAAGAGTCGGTGGCTTTATGTCCTCCGGCTCCGTATTTCTCAGATGTCGATATCGACGCCCGTCACTGTTCCTTGCTGTCGTCAAAGGGTGTATGTTAACTTATTAGATCTGCATATAAGATGATAAGAGGGAAGCTGTTTCTGCTTTTCAGGGTTCGTGATCCGCCATTTTAAGGAGTGCTTAGTGTTATGAAATGATACCAGCACTGTGGATGGTAGAGAAATGGTCTCCGAGAAGCGCATCGTTGTTCACACTGTGAGATGAAGACATTCCACCAGCAGGAGGCCTGAGACAAGGTCATTAGATTGTGAGTGATGTCTGGGAGGGTTTCCAGCCGAGGTGAACCTACAGATAGAAATAAATGCCGTTTTCGATGGATTTCTCCCTTTAAGTAGACTTTTCTTATCTTTTTCCCAAAAGGGAACTACTTTGCAAGATGGGATGGGAACATTACACAGTACATGAAGTAGGACATGCCACCAGATACAGACTCATGCGCACAGCCCCAAAGCTACAGATTCCAACCGAGCAGAAACATCTCCCGATGTGCCAATTTAAAATAAAACACAAAGGGAAAACTAATCAGACATCTGTTCATATGCAGATTTACCATATTTACTCTCATAGGGTTGAATGGATGTTTAGAATTTTTAAATCTCAATTTGGACACCTTGAAAAGATGTGCTGAAGGCGTGAGTTTGAATCGTATCCGAAGGGAGAACATTTGAGGCTGGCTTTAGCCTTTCGGACAGCTGGAAGTAAATGTAAATAGTACATTTGACACATTTATAGATCCAAGGGCGCAGATTTGAGCGTGGAGGGTGGGGACATGTCCCTAGCATTATTGTGGGAGTGCCATGTGTTTTTATCGGGGCAGAGGCCTCCTACCAATGCTGAAACCAAACTGATGTCCTTAGATCCTACCTGATCTGTTTTAGTGGGCAAACTTTAATAGTCAAACCAAGCCACAAAATAGTAGTACTAATATACACTCAATTCATTTTCTAAGAAAAAAAACAGACATGCCCCATTTTTTTTACGGATAGCATCCACATTAGCCTCAGATCGTAATGAACAGCTATGATCATAAAAATACTTAAAATGATCCACTCAGCTATCACGGGTATGCTTTTGAATCTGGAGCAACTTTATAAAATCAGCAAACAGTCATTTGACTCTGACAGATTTAGATGTAGGAAAGGCCTCTCATGCCAGATCGGATATTCACGTACATCTCATGGCAACGTCCTCCTCCCGATGAAGGCCAGTGATGAGGCCTGGCAAATTTCACCATCTGCCGTGTTAGCTGTGAAAATCACTAGCATTTTAGAAAATGAGAAGAAGCAAAAGGCCGTAGCCAGTAGCTGGATAAGGTCTGTCTTTAGAGAGCATCGGCCCTCAATCACTCTGGCTTATCGGGAAATCCACTACCCAGCCAGCACAGGTCGGATCTCACTCCAATTTGGGCTGTGCCTCGTAGACTGAAGAGATTGCTGGTTAGAATTTTCTAGAAAGCTTGCTGAAACCTTTGGCAATGAAGAAAAACCTGAGTTTCTGTAAAAGTAAAAGTTACAGAGTTTCTGTAAAGGCAACAGTGTTGAGCCGTAACATGTCAATAACGCATTACTGCAATATTATTACTTTTCTCAGTAATGAGTAGTGTATGGGATTCCAATTCCCAAAACAGTAATTATAATACAGTTACATTAATCCAGGTAGTGCTACTGTACTGCCTTGCCTGAGCACAAGTTTTTTCTCAGTCAAAGACGCAAAGACCATTGTCGTCCGTTGCGAAGATCTCATTTTTTTTTAAGCAGCTCAGTGGTAATGTGAAACTTGCTTTATTTTAATTTTTTTATATGTATAAATATATGCATATATGGTATCTCATCAGGTTTGAGAGACTTGCAGTTATGCTGATTGTGGGTTAATTATTGTTCCAATGAAGTGGATTCAGTTCTAAAAGGAGCTAGCTGAACAGGGTGCAAGTCACTTCTCAGAAGGGGGGGTGACGAGAGTGAAATGAGTAGCATAACTAGTTTTCATACCAAGTAATAAGTAAATTAATAGTATTACTTTTTAAATGAGAAATAAGTAAAAAGTGGCCCAAGTAACCTGGCCAAAGTGCTTCTGTAGTGCCAGTGGTGGAGAACTGGGAAAAAGGGAATTGAAATGGGTTAATTTGCTGTTGCAGTGCTGTGTTATGAACAGACTGCTTTTAATGTTTTTTAATATTATTAAGAAGCCGTGAATGAGGCTGGGCTCCTTTTAAATATTCAGTCCCATATTTTACACTGAGTACGCCGTGCATCTTGCAGTAAGCGAGTAGGGTTTGGTTTGGATGAAGTACAAACTTGAACACATTCTGTAAATAAGGTTGGTGGCTTTTTTAAATGACACTTATACTTGCTGTCTGTGTGTGCAGTGGCTCGTCCCGTACTCGCTGGTTTCCGCTGATTACCCCCGATTGCTCCTGTAATAGGTGCTTCAGGATTGCTTAATATGTATGGAATGTCCCGATGCCTTGTACCCTGTAGTTTCTTGGAGGGCCATGTACTGGGTAAGTGGTCACAAGATGCACGGATGTTTCCACGCTTGTCTTAGCGTTACTGCACTCGAGTCTGCACCACTTGGACTGTGTCAGGCCGAGCGACTCATTCTGCCCGCTCTCTCGTGTAGTGAGAGACGGAGCTTTGGCACAGCAAACATAGCCGTGTGGATCGATTCCTATCGAACGGCCGTGACACTTGTAAACGAAACATTTTGGGGGGGAAAAAAGGGGAACACAACTGGCGGGTGAGAAATGGGACGTAAAAATCCCCACACACGTTTTCATGATGTGGAAGTTAAACATTTCCTGTTGCTAATCGACTGACCCTTATCCCTTCCTGAAAAACGTTGTTGAAGTTCTTGGAAATGATTCAAGGTTGAGACTTTGTAAGTTAAAGTATCTTTAATAGGCAGAAGAAAGGCAGAGGTAACCCCATTTTTAAATGCACACCCCGTCCCAAGCTAGTGGCACACCCAAACATACCTTTTTCAAGTTTCCTCAAAAAGTTAAAAATTATTGGCTAATTATACTTGGTTGCTATGCCAAGAGGCACTTCTCTTATATTTGGTGACCAGTTACCCCTAGTTACCCCCACCCTCAATCATCATGTGACTCAGCACCCCACTCAGAGTACATCTCTTCTCTTGGCAAATTCTGTACCACCTGACCCTTCTTTCCTCATTCTGGGGCTTGTCACAAAACCCACCCTTTGGTCAAACTGCACCCACATAATTCAACACTACTGCAGATACCATTATCTTAAGCTTGTACGTTTCTTATGCATGCAAATTCTTTTACATCAGCACGGTTTCTCACAATGCAAATACAATAATATAACAAGGCTTTCCTTCAAGCAGCAATCATTTCTAGTAGCTCTGGTTCCTTTCTCTTAAGGCCTGCGGCTCTCTTCTTCACCGCAGCCAGCCATACTTATTCTGACAGAACCAGGCCCGACCACAGGGATCCCGCTGTCTTGGTTTTCTAGCCCACTTGCTTCGGAGCATCCCAATTGCTTGTGGCTGAACCTGTTGTCACTGTGGAGGAGCAGGCACACACACACACACACACACACTCGCGTACCTATCTAATTTCTATGGGAAAAACCCTAATCCCAGTCACGAGACCCTTAACCCCTAACCAGCCCTAACCTTAACCATAAGTAAGCAACCTAAATACTTTTTTTTTGCTTCTTTGATTGCATTCATTTATTTTTTATAAAATTAAGGTTATCCAAATGGGGACCTGAAAGGATGTCAGAGTAGGGAAATTTCAGGTTTTAACACATTTGTCTACGTACCAAAGACACACGTGCCTTGGGGCCTAAAACATTTGACAACAATCCCATAATGCCTCCCTCCTGCCCTAACCCATCAACTCGCCTTCCGTAATGATCGGTGATAAAATCACCCAGAATGCTATGCTAATTGTCACTGCAGCAAGGGAGGGAGATGGCTGTAAGTCATTGTGTTTAGGCAGCTTACATGAACATTCGTCTTGTGAATCCCTCCTCCTCTGTCTATCTGATCATGTCCTAATAGATATAGAGACGTATAAACCAACCAGCTCTGGAACACGTAGCGCGGTTTGCCCCCGTGTAAAACCCAGGGAATCAGAGGGATAATGCAAAGCCCCTGACACCGCAGGACGCCGCCCTCCCGCTCCGTCCTTCCACAAAGTCGTCCCGGCAACTTTCTGAACTCCGCCAATTAATATTTGATGGGCGGCGGGCGCTCGTTAGCAGCCGCGGCAGCGCGCCGGCTCTGCCGGCCAGCGGCGCTGTCTTCGCACCGCGTCCAGTTGAAAGTTCCGGAGAAAAGGATTTTATACGAAGCAGCCCTCGTAAGGGTCACTAAACCTCTCTCTCATGTTTTTTTCCCTTTCCTCTAGCCGGGTCACTTTAAAATTCTCTTTTAAATTTTAATCAGAATGCATTATAAAAAAGGCTACCTCTGCAGTGGTCTGCTCTGATGCACCCGTCCCTTACGATCAAAATGCATCAGACTCCATTCTGCCTTGTAATTACATAAACACTCCTGTTTTTTTGCACAAGTGTGCCATATACGCGCATACATATATGTATATATATATATATATCGCATATATATATACAGTACATGCGTAGGTTTTATTGTCGAGTTTGTCATTTTAGATAGTGGGAGCTTTGGCAGCCCAGAACACAGCGTATTCAGTTTCTGAAAAAATGTATGTATATGTATATGCACGTATGACTGCATATATATGTATGTATGTGTATATGGTGTGTATGTATGTGTATGTGTGGGTATATATACACACACACACACACACACACACAGTATATAAACACACAAGCAGTCCAGTCCCCAGGTTATGAACGAGATGCGTTCCCTAAGCCTGTCTTCAAGTCAAATTTGTACAGTATGTTAGTCGGATCAATAATACTATGGTTTACATAATTATGAATGATACTGTAATAATATAAGTAACTGCATACAGTACTGTACTGCAAGCTGTGCTGGCGAAGTGCGGAAGTGGCCCAATGTCTTCACAAGCGTCACAAGCTAGTGTGAGCTTTCGTTATCGTGATCCATTGTATTTCGATCACATTTTTAATGTAGCAGGCTTTATGGCAGCCCGTTCATGCAAGGGCATAACTTTAGGCTGAGTGTTGGGGGGGGTTGGGGTGTCCATCCATTTAAGGGGATCTAGGTTCTAGGGGGTTGCACTGCCTGGGATTTTGTATTGGAGGGGTTACAACTCCCCATAATTTACACCTGTTTGTGTGTGTGTGTATGTATATATTGTTATATTATTATACACACACACACACACACACGTTTCTGATCTTTAGCTTCTATAAGCGAAATGAAACTTCATATGGTTTTGATGGCTGTAAACACCAGCACAAAGTAAAACACGTCACCAAACTAACTAAAATTAGTTCTTTGCGCAGTGCCTGCATTTAAATGTACTAATGTATGCCCTGCTTAGCAGCTTCTCAGTCCCCCGTGCAATAGTTGGTGAGGATATGGAAATGCTGACTTGTTTACGCCTCACCTGCATGTGCAGGATGAAAAAGTGTTAAAGGATCTACACGGTGGTGGTTTGAGAGGTTGAGTTCAGTTGAGTTGAGGTGGCTGCGTTTTGATTTATCGAATGGCTGGTCGTCACGGCAAGCCATGACCCACATCGTCGAAGAAAGCGGTGATTAGGCCGACGGAATTAACGCTGGAGAGATTCAGAGCTTTTCTAACAAGTTCAAACAGACATCTATGTCATCACCGAGATACCATTCTCATGCTAGGCGATCATATACATACACCGTCGTTATGATTATACATGTACATCTGTCCACCCACCCTTTATTCTACAGGGTGGAGCTTTATCCTACTCCCAGGAAATACGAAGCAGGCCCACCGTGAGCAGTCCATAACAGGCGCACACGCTGCTGGCCATCGAAGGGCAAATTTCCACAACTCACTCAGTCCATTTCCTGTTGTTCCCAAGATGAGCCCATCAGCGTCTGGCCTCCCCATCGTATGCTACCATCTTCGTAACAAAAGATCATGAAGGCCTTGTATAATACAATTCTGACCTTCTGTTACATTCCCACAGCTCACCAAGTCCCCAGAAATGCTGCTTGAACTTATTGGAGATTTCCTCTTCAATTTAGAGACACCATTTCACATAGCCAGTCAGTTTTTGACTGTGGGAGGCCATTAAAAACAAATGGGTAACACATTACTTGAGGAGGCACAAGTAACTCAAACCAGTTACTACTCAACTACATAAAGTAAACTACATACACACACATGGCTGGGCACAGGATTCAAAGCTCTAACTGTGAAGGTATGGACAATGGCACCTACAGAATACATATTAAAATCCTAATCATAAAATAATTCAATTAACTTCAATTGCGTAGAACATGTTAAGAAAATGAATGATTAGAAAATGGAATTAATGAGTGCAGGGTTGGCTGAATTCTTTTTGCAGTGTTTGCCATGTTTGTAAAGCATTCCTTCCCTTTTTATCATTCATTCTTACATTATTAATGGTTATTTGCAGAAACTGGTAGCCAGTGTTACTTCTAGCCTAGAGGTTTGCCTGGAAAATATTTTCCCAAGACCCATTCCAAGCTTTAGCTGCACGATAATTATTATGGCTGTGTGGTTCTTTACCTAAAAGAAAAAACTGCCTTTAAACTCAATGCATCACTAAAATAAAGATGAATTTGTCCTGAGGCTGACAGGCAAGTGCCGGGTCCACGTCTGGCACGTGTCGCCTGCCTGCTGACGCGTTCTCAGTGGCTTTATTAAGTGTGTTCATGTAACGCTGCATCTCCTGCATGCTTTATAGTTGAGGAGAGGGCTCCTATAAGGACCAGATGACACCGCGTAACAGTCATGGATGCTGATCCCCTAACCCTACGCCTGGGAGAACATCATTAGATGCCATAATATGTCGTAACATAACAGTGTTTTCAGCTCCTTTGCTGCAATGCTGATATTACTACAGAGAATGAAAAAAATTGCATTTTGCCAGTCATTACTGACCCTCCGGGCATAATCTTTGCCCTTGGATGCGAGCTCTTGATGTAATCTTGACTTAATGAGCACAGAACATGGTCCAAAGGGCAGGGCGGCACCTGCAGATGTAATGAGCAGTGACCGCTTGCCATTGGACAGCAGGAAATTCCAAGACCTTCCCTGCTACTGTCCGCTGGGAGGTAATTGACTGTGAATTATTTAAAGGTTGATTTAAGACCAAAGTGAAATGTATCATTCGGGATGTTCGTTTCATGTTTCGGGGAATTGTTTCATGACTCAAAAATTATTCTCTCTCTGATATTCTGCTTTTGCCCTCTGCTTATTAAATTTAGATGCATAATTTAGCCAAATGGCTTTAGATTTGAGAGAAGAGTATCATTAGTGCGCGGAATTACATTACTTTCTGTAAATATGGGCTGGACGTCTCCCACAGAGTTCATCCTTACAAGGCTGTTGTTAAATACACAATCTATGCATGAACATAGTGATTTGTGATTATAGCACAAAATGTGCCCACAGACCACTTTCTCATGCCACAAAAATACTACCGTTACTGGTTTAGCCCAAAGCATGACATCCAGCAAAAAACACGCAACCTGCAATTGTAATGGTCCCAATATTATTAATTGCATAGGAGCCGTTGGATCCAGGCCATTACTATAAGCATACAAGCCATCGATGGTTAATCAAAAAATGCGGTGAAAATGTATCACTTGGGTCATGCTGATATATTGCTAATAAAGAGAGAGGAAAAACCTGGGAAAATATGACAGCTGAGTGACAAGAGGGTCTGATAAAGGCGGGATGGAGTTGGGGACCTTGATATGTTGCTACGCACGGCAGGTGATATTGTGCAAGCTGATTCCAGGCTGCAGAACATTATCTGGGTCCTGTTTTTGGATCTAATTCTACAGATTCTTTTCCCCAGGAAGCAGCAGCATTTGGTGATGTGAGGCAAAGTGTAGGAAAGGTTCTGTACCCAGCTTGGGCAGCACTGCAGCACACGTCCTGTAGGGACACACTAGTGGTTTTCCCATTAGTCAGGAAATATAACATGACCTAGACCTGTGTTTCCCAACCTGGTCCTCTGGGACCCCCAGACAGTGTAGCTTTTTTTGCTCCCTCCCAGCTACCAGCGCAACTATACCAGGTATTCGGGGTCCATGATTGCTGGTTTGTTCTTGCTGGTTTGATTCAGGTGAGCTAGGAGCTGGAAGGGAGCAGAAATGTGGACATCTTCATGAAACATTCACCAGAGGGGGGTTCCCAGTCTTTTGATGTGCACGGATTGGTTTATATTGTAAAAAAAAAAAATTCAGTGTACCAGTACAATGGGCTGGGGGGGGGGTACTTAATATCTCCTATTTTGGTGGATCAATGCAGAAAATGACACTGTTTTACAGTGTGGGACGATCCCATAGTATACGGGTCAAAACCAACACTGGGACCTTGATCACTGAATAAGGCTGAAAAATTAGTTAATCTTGATAGAGAACAGGAAAGCCAGAAAGCAAGTCCACGATGAGGTTGGAAAATGTGATCAAAAGCACTAAGTGGCACACTTATGCCTGCTTCCTGTCTGTGTGCTTTGCATGGAGAGGTACTGGTCTTCCCTAGGGCCATCAAAATCAAAGCGTTACTGGTTTAATGAACAGGATGGTACCTGGGGACAGATTTTTTTCAATAATTATATTTTATTACCTATATTTACCAAGTTAGTAGTCACTTAATGCACATTAATAATACAGTAAGTGACAGTTGGGGGATATTGGAGAGAATGCATTTCAGGGGCCAGCTCAGGTCTACTAAGGGCCGAGAGATAATAACATTTTGAATCCCCTCTGGGGAGCTGTGATCCTGTAGCCCAGTGGGGTAATCGGCCCGTTATTAAGCACCAGGTACGAGCCACTGAACCAGGACTATGATATATCATCTCTTGAAAATACTAATTTTACCTTCTTTACTGATTGACCCCTAGGCCAGTCATGGAACTCCAGCACACTCAGGATCGGGGTTGCCAGTTTTTTTAAGTAATTAAAAAAACGTTTGTTTTTGTGTATTTATTTTTACCCTCAATTGCGCACTAACATCATTGCGACTTTCTGGCCGTCCAAAGCTAGCATTTCTTTGGAACATTTCGGCTGACACCCGCAAGTTGTCTACGCGCTTCCGGCTGACATGCCCGCCAGACAGAGGACACCGGCTACCTTCCGTTTTCAGGGTCATTAGCTCGTCTGGGTTTTTGTGCATCTCACCCAGCAGAACCGTCACATCTGCGCTCCGTGTCAAAGCCCCAGCTGCCGCCGGGTTAAGGTTAGACAGCCCGAATCTCAGAGATGTGGAAAAATGACAGGTGATTAGAATTTCCTAAAAGGCTCCTGCAACTGTCAGCCTTAATAGCGCGGCCGCTCCATTTACGTTCACAATGACACGTAAGTTGTTAAATATTTTATTCGGAAAGTTAAATCAATTTGATGTCCTGGAGGTATTGGGAGTGTTTAGTTTACTGTTCCCCTGAGACCCCATTTATACATTTAGGTCCGTAAACATTGTAGTTTCCAGTGCTGGGTTTCATACCGAGAAGACAGTGCTTTTGCTTTAGCTGAACTTGTTAACTGCTATTGGTCAAAGTGCCTATATCTATCGATGCTCAATCCCTACCAGGTTCTTATTACATGTTACTTTTCTATTACATTTGCTTTTGTTTGTTTGACAGAAAGTCTTTATCTGAAGTAATATACAAGTAACACAAATAATGTATAACCTGCATAAATAAACTTGATGTTGTCAAGGTGACAAATTAGATGTAAGTGCTGCTAGGCTGAGCTTCCAAAGAATAACCAGAAACAAGTGCAAGGTGGTTGTGAAAAGACCACTATTACCCTTAGAAAGAACACAACACAGACAAAGAGCATCCAGTAGTGCAAAGAAAGGCATTTTACAATGGGAGAAGTTAGTGTAGATAGTCAGCCTGTGAGGGTCTGTAGCAGGGATGGTTAGTTCTGGAGATGAATGTTGGTGTGCTCCTGGAAGTCATTCAGATGTTTCTGAATTCGTGAGGAGGTACATAGTTGGGCAGCTTGTACTACCTCTGAGGGACCACGCACACTTGTCTCCACACAGTGTTAACCTGCTGATGGTAGAGAGTGGGATGGAATGTAGGTCCCGATGAATGACTCAGTGTAGGAAGGTGTTGTTCCATTGACATCTCCTAAGACACTCACAGAGGACTTTTCCTGGATGCAAGCCCCGGTAGGAAGTCGGTGGGGGGAGATACGGACATATGTAACGTGTCTGTGCTTCAGCTGATGGAATGGTAGATGTGCTGCCTTGCTGCATACGATCTGCACAGTAATGCAGTTTCGTGATGGGGAGTGCCTGGACAAAGAGCGTATTCTGGCAGATATGGCCTGAGGTTGCTGGTGCTATGCGGGAGTAAAGCTGCATGGCTGGGAATGGCACAAACAGACTTCCCTGCCCCCCATGAAAGATCACCCTGAGGGCTAAAGACCCAAACCATCCACGAGTCTCCACCCGTGACGCCAAGGTGAGAAAGGGGGGGCGGGGATTCTGCCGGCCCACTGCAGATCCAGGTCCAGCAGGATGAGAACCAAGGATCTAGATCAGGGGTCTCCAACTCCGGTCCTGGAGAGCTACTGTCCAGTAGGTTTTCTATTCCCCCTGGCTTCTGATGAGTCACACCTGCCCCTGGCATTCACCTGAGAACAGTTGTGGCTCATCAGAAGGCAGGTAGGAGAGAAAACCTACTGGACTGTAGCTCTCCTCATATAGATGCAGTACTTGCAGGGTGTCCAGCACTGTCAGGAGGGTGCTATTACCAACATTATGACCAATATTATTACCAGCTGAAAGGTGGAATGTGTTATTGAGGGCCCAAGCACTAACAGTGCCAGATCCCTATTGTTGTCAAGATAATTTGGGCTGTGTATACATTTAAAAACACACTGACTGCAAGATAAATTGCAAAAATGATGGACTGGTGGATCATTCAGGGCTGTCCAAAAGCTAGGAATAAGATACAGTCACTGATGAAGCTCATTTGTCTTTTGTTTATGGGAATAGGGTTGCTCCTTGGATACCATTGTGATGTCACTTCCTGCCCCTGTTTGTGAGGGCAGAGTGTGCATATTCTTTCCTGCAGTCCAAAAACATGCGGCTAGGTAAATCAGTGCCGCCAGATTTCCCTCGGTGCATGTGATTGGCTGTCCATCTACCGTTTCCTCCTACTTTGTTCCCTCTGCTTCCTGGGATTGGGTCCAGGGTCACTGACCCTTTTGCTGGACAAGCAGTTATCAAAGATGGCTTGGTGGATCTTTTATTTATAATAAACCATATAGTGCATGTCAGAGCAAATGGAAATGCCGTGGGTGTCAAAGTGTGGCGTTGCCAAATTAAGGGTATGTTACAGTGAACAGCTCAGTCAAGCCTTATAAAGCAAAAGGATGTCACCAGTTTAATATAATATCTTTAGGTATAAAGCAGAACATTAATATCTTACTTTTTTGTGTGTGTACTTTCTGTGTGTGTGTGTCTCTTTCTCTTGAGTTCATGTAAAAGCGCTATATAAATAAAATGTATTATTATTATTATTATTATTAATAATAATATCTTCAAAGGAAAAGTGCCATAGACTGATTTTAAAGGGGTTACAAAATGCAAGAAATGAAAGGAATAAAGCAGCTAATGGTAGCCAGGAAAACAGTATGCAATTTTACTTAGAAGACACTGTTTATCAAGTAGGAAATCGATCACATCATAATGTGAGTGAAGGCTGTACACCTGTCTGACCTCTAGGGGCATTAAACTCCCATCAGCATGGGGAGGTCTCCTTGTCTTAATCAAAGAAACACACAAATCTTTTTTTTCCGGGGTGGGGTGGGAATGAGTAGCCATTCCACGATCAGGGTTTCTGTTTAATCCGTGTTGGTATAAATTTTCCATGCCTCACAGACCTTTTTCCCAAAGCTTGCCCCCAAGAGCTAATGGGGGATCTGACAGCACTGCCTAAACAGGTTCCATTCCTCACAGTTCGGACGAAGGCATGAGGGACGGTTCAATTATTTACCATGTAAAAAGGGATTTTTCAATGCAGTCACGCAGGACTTGGATATTGTGTGACAGATAATCTATAACCAAGTCTCGCAAGACTCCCGGCTGTACCTGGGACAGAAAGGAATAAGTATGTATAGGTGATGACTCTGAAGGCTTGTTTCGCAGCCCTGATATAAATGCAACGATTAGCTAATGTTATACTTAATAGTTTAAAAAGTGTAGTAGCAGATATAGGTATAATATTCTGATGATGGAACCTCCATACCCTCTGTCGCAATTTTTCTAGTAATAGATGGACATCTAGGACTCAGTGCCACAGAGCAAAGTTGTCGTAAATGATTTAAAACAAAACAAAAGTTGCATGACCTTTGAATCTCAGGGTCAAAAGGAATAGAAGCAATATTTCTGTCAAGCATTTACACTAGACTACAGCGCGTGGTCTCGTGGCGGGGGTACATTCCTTCACTTTGCTTTCAGTGTAATAATGAAGGTCAGGGTTGGATGACCATTGAGATCTCCTTTAAAGTGCTGAGCAGGCCCTTATGGAAATGAACCATGGTTTTACTATAGTCTTTTGGGTAACCATGAGTTTATGACTATGGTTTTATCATAGTTTCACTGCAGTTACCATGCAGTGTTATAAGTGAACCATAGTAGTACTACAGTTACCATGAAGTGCTATAAGTAAACCATGGTAATACTATGGGTAGGAGCTTAGTAATCGTAATTACCATGAGGTACCATAGTAAAACCATGGTTACTATAAAAAACCCATACCCAAAACCCGAAAAACCATAGGAAACCATAGTGAATTTCCGAAAGGGGGGGTCACACTGAGCTGGGTTTGAATTCAGCACTGCTTAATACAGCGTATCTAATGGTTACATAGTTAATCCATTTAAAAAGCTATTTCAGTTGGCAAATAACACAGTTTATTGACAGTTATTACATTTAAGGCAGGATAAGACCAGACCAGTTTCTAACAAAAATATATACTCGTATGATGTTCATTCATGGCTGGATAAATCTTTATATTATTACAGACAGATTCTGTTCGGGCAAAAAAATGTATCCACATGTATATATATTTCCAGATAGAGGATATTGATTACTGTTATTTACCGTTTCCTTCTGCTATAGTACATATAACAGGAAAAAAGTATTACTACCTTGTAGTTCAGGGTTTTCAACAAGATGTTTCCATACTTTTTTGAAAGAGGGCTAGTTAATCTTAGAGTAAAAATATTAATGTGGTTTTCAGTCATTTATATTTCATATTCAAAACATGTAACGATTTTACAAGATTTTAAAGATGGTGCGGTGGTTAGCACTGTTGCCTCACACCTCTGGGACCAGGGTTCGAATGCTGCCCCGGTTTCATGTGTGTGGAGTTTGCATGTTCTCCCCGTGCCCTTGTGGGGTTTCCTCTGGTTTCCCCCCACAGTCCAAAGACATGCCGAGGCTGATTAGCGTTGCAATATTGCCCATAGGTGTGTGTGTGAGTTGTGTGTGAGTATGCCCAGCGATGGGCTGGCCCCCCATCCTGGGTTGTTCCCTGCCTCGTGCCCGTGGCTTCCAGGATAGGCTCTGGACCCCCGTGGCCCTGTTAGGATAAGCGGGTTGGACGATGGATGGATTTTAAAGATTTTTCTCATATCATTGAGTTCCAGATCCCACTGTGACCCTAGGCAAGATAAGTGGACAGGAAATGGATGGTTGGATGGATGGATGGATTGAACTGTATCATTTTATATTAAAACGTGAGTCAGTCATAAATGAAACTTCCTCTGAGATATAAATTTTGAATGTAAAACACCAACTTTAAATTCATCTGAAGAGTTTCTCGATTGCAAGCCTTAGATGTGCACACGCTGGTAGTCAGTCATTAGTGGACTCATTAATATCTTCTGATGCTAAAGACCCAAGTGAACTGAATGCAACTGTAGCTACAGAGCGGGCGACAGCAAGGCCCCCAAATCTGCATTTTTCCTTGACAGGTTTCCAGGTCAAGGATGACCTCGAGAACCTTCCTGAGATCCATAGGGTGGTTAGTTAATGGTTTACTGAGGCCTTGGATGGCCCGGAAAGTTATCTTAATGTATTCAAGTGGTATTCAGGGAAAATGTATCTATGACTGAAACACACCCGTATATTCATTTATTAATTATCATTAGTCACGCTTTACCTGTACTAATTAACAAGTGTTTATACCAGTTTAGTGGTGTTGCTTTCTAGAAATAAATAATTTACTAAGTTTCTATGTTTATGGATCTTTTTAGATATACTTCTTGTTTGTGCTTATTTCTGCATAGGTCTTCAGTAAAATAACCTTGATTCAAATGTGTGTGGATGTGTGTGATTCAGTCAGTAAGGACGCTGTATCCATGATCCCAGGGTTAGCGGAGTGATTTCTCCGATGGGCCCTTGAGGGAGGCCCTTGACCCCCAATTGGTCCAGGGACTGACTGGCCCTATCCTGCTTTCATGACTGT
>JAODKM010000040.1:4877603-4897373 GCA_026780845.1 Petrocephalus sullivani
ACGTGCTAACCTTGGTTGTGTATATGCACATACGTGCTAACCTTGGTTGTGTATATGCACATACATGCTAACCTTGGTTGTGTATATGCACATACATGTTAACCTTGGTTGTGTATATGCACATACGTGTTAACCTTGGTTGTGTATATGCACGCACGTGCTAACCTTGGTTGTGTATATGCACATACGTGCTAACCTTGGTTGTGTATATGCGTGCACGTGCTAACCTTGGTTGTGTGTATGCGCGCACGTGCTAACCTTGGTTGTGTATATGCACATACGTGCTAACCTTGGTTGTGTATATGCACATACATGCTAACCTTGGTTGTGTATATGCGCACACGTGCTAACCTTGGTTGTGTATATGCACATACATGTTAACCTTGGTTGTGTATATGCGCGCACGTGCTAACCTTGGTTGTGTATATGCACGCACGTGCTAACCTTGGTTGAGTATATGCACATACATGCTAACCTTGGTTGTGTATATGCACATACGTGTTAACCTTGGTTGCGTATATGCACGCACATGCTAACCTTGGTTGTGTGTATGCCCATACGTGCTAACCTTGGTTGCGTATATGCACGCACATGCTAACCTTGGTTGTGTATATGCACATACATGCTAACCTTGGCTAATTGCGTAGTGCCAGACCTACACAACTTTATACCACATTCTTCAAATAATTTTCCTGCTTCCAAAAAGAAAAATACATGCTACAATACCACATATATTCTACATCAGAGAGGTAAAATACTGCTATTATAATGTACATGTGGGAAATGCCAGAGTTCAAAGCCCTGACTAGGTGGGAGGACCCATGTGTGAGATGGGGAGAATATGCAGACTCCACACAGACTAGAGTGCAGATGGGATTCAAACCTCCAACCCTGGAGGTGTAGAACTGCTGAAAATAAACCAGCGTAGACACATTATTCCTTGTGCATCACAAAAGCTTGGAGCTTCTTAGGAGCATCAGTGTTCTACTCTTAACAACCAATAATTTCTGTGGTCATTTGAGGTGACCACCAGGAGGAGCAGTATTATATAGCATGCGCAGTAGCAGATGGGTGATTCGCGTGACGATTCCAGGGTTCTAGTCACGACATGGCAAGAAATGGAGCAACCGTTCCTCCACATATGATGCTGCGAAGTGGATGGTAACAGGAAACTCCCTCTTTCCACATTCCTTGATGTTATTGGATAACTGACCTGTTTCCCCGTTTGATTGACAGGAGGCCACACCTCCTGGGATGGACTGCTGGGCCCCGTTGTCCCAGCACACATTGCCAAGGTGACCTCAGCCCTGTCTGGACCGGGAGTCACTATAATGGCCAGTGATTGGTCAGATCAGGCACAAGCAGGTAAGCATGTTTGGCATGTTAGTTCTTCTGTCTGCCACTTTTACTGAATAAATTCAACACCATTGTTTGTCCATGACTGTAATTGGATTCTTAGTACTTATTTTTTCTAAGAAGTACATTTCAAACAATCTCACCATGTTTTTCCCAACATTTTTTAAAAAAAATAATGACAGGTTAGTTATTGTCTGCCTATGAAGACCGCATCCCCTGGAAATTAATTACACTACTTCTGCAAGTGTGACTGACCTATGATTTCAAAATTCATTTTTTTTATTTACATCTATTCAATCACTATAAAAGAATACTGAATTTTTAAACAATCTGAAGAAATTATAGGGCTGTTTCCCACATATATAAATACACACATTATTAAAGTGTTCCACTAACATTAATTAAAAAATACATTTGTTTAAACATGTTTTGACATTTATTTTCCAGCTGGGCTATTGAATACAAAAGCTATGTAATTAAAATAAACATCTGTAATATTTTTTTCTGTCCAGCTTTAACAGAGCTATTAATGTACATGAAAGGAGTTTTATAATGATGCAAATGTGTTGCATACCGGGAAAAAAAATGGTGAGCTGCCACATTTAATGATTTTTGTCTTTATTTTCTTGGAATAAGACAGCAAACATCATTTCCATGAGTATATCAATGTCGGCTGTGCCTGTGCTACATTGCTGCGGGTTTTAGCGCTGTGATTGCGTGCAGGGAGATGCTGACTCATGGCTTTGGCAGCGTACCTGACTGACGGTGCCCGGCTCGCGTAATTCCCCATTGCCTCGCACGTTCTCTTATGGAAACACATCCTGCCCAGCTATGATGCTCTCTGCCTGTTTGCACTTTGCTGTGTGTTTTGCTGAGCGTGTATTGAGCGTCTGGACGTGACCTCCGCAGTGAGGCAAAGCTTTTCGGGATTTTTTTTTAAGTTATGAAGGAGATCTAGCCTTGGCAGGATGTTTTTGAAAGTTCCTCAAGGTATCACCTAACTGCTTCCATCCTGGGATAGGTTCATAAAAAAGACACAGGACTTAGTACTGGTATAAACACTCGCCTAAGCCAATATACACCTTTAATGATGGGTCAAAAGTGGCGGTGAATCGCCATTCGGCTGATAGCCTCGTTTGGCGTAATTATGTCCCCGATGTGGCACAGAGCCGCGAAGGGCGATTAAGCGTGAGGTCATCAGGACGCGCCGCACGGTGACCCGAGGGCCGCACTGAATGCTGATGCCGGCTGCGGGGCTGAATGTCACATCTGCCCCTTTTTTCAGCATGAATTTCCTTAAAATGTCTCGGTGGCAAGAAAAAAAAAAAAGAATCGAGTGTAACTATATTTCTAAGCTGTTGCTGTGAGCGATTTTTATAAGCAATTTATAAGCTGGTCTTACAAGCAATTTATAAGCAGATTGCTAAAGACTAGAACCTTTAAAATAGTTAAAATTTTCGTTTAATTTAATATTTGCATTGCTTGGAATTTTTTGTCAGATTTGTGTCTTCCTGCCCCCCCCCCCAAATCTAAACCCAGATTGTCATTTCATTAATGTTTGGGGAGTGTATGGCCTGATAGTGCAATGAATGTCACCAGCGGTGTAAATCGATAGTGTGATTGTGAGCCAGGATACAGGATGCTCTTAGGCACAGGCTGGGGATTTCTGGGGGCTATGGGGGCTGCTACTATGCCTCAAACAGAACTTTGCCCAAAAAAAACGGCCTTGCCCATTTTATAATGGGATTGATTGTGAAATTCACAAAATGCGGGTCAGAACATGGCGATTTATACAGTATCATCTATTCTGAACTTGACATTTGTTTGTCCGTCCGTTTTCTGTGACCACCAGCCCATCGCAGGGTGCACTCGCACACCATTCAGTCACAAAAGCACACCTAGGGGCGATTTGGTAACTCCAGTTAAAATCCAGAGGATATCTGGAGCTTAGGCCAGAAAGTGATGCATCATAGTCACAGTGACTGTAAACCAAGACAAAGGGCTTCACTAGGAACATTCGGGGCTCAAGGCCTGCATATTTAGCTGTGCAAGCACCCGTGTTCTCTTAGCGGACGGGCCAGATATTTCCCCGTTCATTCAATAAACAGCAACAGCGGTATTTTTACCTTTGAATTTAATGAGCAACAGAACTGCGGGATATAGCACTTCTTTTTAATGCTAAATAATGCTCTGAGGTTTAATAACAAAGCACATTCTCAGCCCTTCCTGTCTTCAAAAGTACAAGTAAGGGTTGACTTCAGGAGAACAACTTTTTAGGTGAATATTCTACACGATTTCCAGAAAGCCGACTGAGAAAATCAGGCGGCTCTGTCTCGTGGCACATTAACTGTGATGAATTCAAGAATTTCACATTTTGACCAGAAAACGTAGAGGCCTAAGTGGACTTCCAAGATTTCAGGTTGTGACCAAAGAGCTCATGATTCCTGATTTTCTTTTGCTCTATTTGTTTTGTTGTGTCCGTCTTCTTTTTTTTTTTGCAGTGGTTCAACATGATGAAAACACATATTAAACTGTCTTTGTGCCCACAGATAAAAGCTTAGACAGACGAAAAGTGCCCAGCGTAGGGACGGTGGTCCTACGCGCCGATCCATCACTGGAAACCAAGAACGAGGTCTGTGCTGCATCTCGCCAGTCGATCATCAGTGTCCTGCTGTCCGGTCTTGTCCCGTGTCTGTTCCGTTTTTAAAAGAATCCACAAATCCACATAGCTGCACGGGCAGTTGTGCATGCACATTGCAGGTGGCGGATATTTAGCAGGAGAGTTGAGCAGGCAGGAGATATGGAGAGGAAAATGGAAGAAGAGAAGGTTAACAGAGATATGAGCGACATCTTTGTGGGGTGAGCAACCTCTTACCCAGTAGCTGTGGCGAGAAGAATCTCCAGAACACCAATTAGAAACAAACTCTCCACAAATGAAATTTGTCTAAAGATGAATTAAAGATGCAAGAAGTTCTACAGATTAGGGCAGTAAGAGAAAAACACAATAAGTAATCTTTGTGGGCAGCCAAGCATTGCTGTCATAATGCATTTTTTCCCTCTCTCTAAGTGTGTTAGGGTATTTGTCACTGTAAACCAGTTATCTTAGGAAAAAAAACCAGCCTTATTTTGTTATCGAATCTTTGGGCACCCCATAGGACTGAAAACAAATGAAACATCTTACATTTGAGTGGATTTGTATGAAGCAATAGTGAAAACAAAATAAACATGGATTTGGACTTCCATTAAACTCCATAATTTACGCCAACACCCATTTACATCACAATTACAGCTACACCATACAATTTATATTTATCGTTAGGTTTCGCTACTTAATGTCTGCTTTTCAGGGTGAGAATCTCTCTATAAATATATTGCTATATTGCTATAAAGATTTCCCCTAAAAAATGAAAGGAAAATAACATTTTTTTGCATAGAGTGATACTAATACCGATTTGCCAGTTTGTGATGTTTTGATTCATCCAGACCAGTGTGGGGCGCTCCTATTACACTGATGCTCATCCTGCATGCCAACAGCATTTAAATACATTGGGCACATATGGGCTTTCCCAGTCCCGAGTGCATAAGGCTCATCGCTGCTGCTGGACATCATTCGTACTTCGCTTCCTGATGAATATTTACTTATTCACGGTGTCCCTGTTGGAGAAGCAGCTGCCAAAGGACAACATGTAGAAGTGTGGAAGAGCGTGACGGGCGATCACACGCCGGCCTCGGTCCGTTTGGCCGCAGAGTTCCTCCGCTCCCTTCGCTGTGTCCACCTTCACTGGTTGTTGAGGCGGGTGGGAGTCCTGTGGAACTGACAGGGGCCCTCTCCGTCTTCCTAAAGGATGGCTCCCTCAAGATCACCGTGGACGAGGAGAGGGCGCCGAAGCATAAGAGGCCGGTCGCGTCAACCCCGGTCCCTGGATCGCCATGGTAATCGTCTCCTGGACACACCTTTTCCGTCTTTAAGGAACAATCATTTGTACTGGGACCATTTCAGCAGACTGCATATATATATATATATAAAATTAGATTAGATATAAGGTAACAATTCCACAATCAAACTTTAAATTGAAATGCACAATGTTTTATTTATTTTGTGATATACCTGTATACCAAAGAAGGAAACAGCTCACCTTTTCAGGGTTTGGTTAAATAGAGGATGTGGGTTATTTACAGCTTGTAAACAGTGTGCAACATATATTATTCATCATGTATACCTTGTTTTCATATGTCAGGGGTCAAAACATACAACTTTCCGTTATTTGGATGTAGAAAAACAACCCCAAAAGTGAAATGATACGCTATACAATAATACGTTTTTAAATTATTTTTTCATTGATTATATGCAGCAACATTTCATCTGAATACACCATTTTGGCTAAATATGACAAGTATGCAGATGTAGATGTTCCACACAGGAAACACTATGCTAATTGTGAATGTGAGTTGGTTACGGGTATTGCTGGTTACCGTCATAATCTGTGGTTTGGGAACATTTTCGATTTCCAATAAATTAGACCAGCACTGGAGAGAGAGTATTTGAGGAGACCAAGAATATTTGCTCTGTTGTATGACTTAGATATGAAGATATGCGAAAATGCAAGCAGACATGGTAACTCACTGGAGAAGACATCATCCAAGTGTGTGTACGACCCGAGCCAGGCAGGAGCAGCCTCTGCAGTTTGTCTCCCTGTGACCTTTCAGGAAATTCAGACCGGGCTGATAAATAACTGCAGGAACGGGGGTGTTTATCACTATAGATATGTGGCCGTGCTCACTCGTAGAGAACACACAATTTAGTTCATAGCGATTATTACAGTATCATAGATGATTCATTTTCCGTAACTGTTTTTACAATGTGCGAATAAGCGCGTCTTAGATTTTGTTATTCAGATACGTCAATAGATACGCATTGCCTTTGGGTTGCAGCTGTTCCTACTTGTGTTCGTATTTGCAGTAATTTAGAAACAAATTCTGTCTTCCCCGCTGTTCCAAATCCTGAACCCAAAACCTAGGTTGGTACGAAACCGTGAGATTTGTGCACCGTTACATTTCTACTAAATTTACACTAGAAATACGCTTAATCAAAATCCTATCTCGGACATATGATCACATGGTCTAGGCTATGGTAATATGTGTGGCCACTCTATGGTTTGGCCTTCGTTAGACGAGAAAGGTCACACTGTATACTGCCAGCGATTGCGGAGTTATTATTCTTCATTATAGTTGCATCTGTATTGCAATGACCAAGCAGTAGCAGGCACAATAATTTCCATTTATGCAGGTCTCAGCTGGGGCCCCGAATAAGTCAGCCTGCTCTGGGCCCCGCCCCTCCTCAGATACGGGCTTTAATGCCACCAGAATCTGGCACCTAACATACTCTGTTTCAAGTCAGCCACTTAGACATAATTGAAAGTACTGGTACATTTTATCAGATAAATCTTGGTTAATGGCTAGAAACGCCAGGGATTCGTTTTCGTTTTCGAGGGCTTGGCAGCGACAGTGTTGATATCTCACATGTCATTACCGTACATTGAGATGATGATGTCACTGAAATGGGTTTGTTAAGGCCCGGCTGCACCTGCTCTCTCCCTCAACACACCTCACCTCTCCCGCACCTCACACGTGGCATGCCTGTCAACTGGACTGAACTCGGACGTCGCTATTCTGGCTGAAAGAACACCACACACCACAAAACATGGGTCAGATTGTTAAACCAGGAGCGCAGCTTAGAAATGTGCGAATAAAATGTTTGACTTTGAAGTGTTCTGCAACGTTTTGTCTGGTTATTCCAGGGACAGCAGGGTTCAGTTTGGCCTGGTCAGGTTACTTAGCCGTTATGTTGTTGCTAAGATCTGAGACTCCCTGGATTTGTTGAAGACATCTATCCATTTTCTGAAACTGCATGTCCTCTCTGGGTCGCAGGGGGTCCGGAGCCTATCCCTGAAGCTATGGGCGCAAGGCGGGGAACAACCAGCCTATCACAGGGCACACTCACACATGGACACCTACAGGAAATTTAGTAACTCCAATTAGCCTCAGTATGTGGGGAGAAACCACACCTGTACCTGGAGGAAACCCCAAGATGACATGGGGAGAACATGCAAGCTCTACACACATGGAAGCTGCGAGAGGTGTGAGGCTACAGTGCTAACCACTGCACCACCATGCCACCCCTGTTCAGGGCATTGTTTTCCCATTTTTTTATCAATGCTTTTCTCTAAAGCAATGTTCAAGTGAGAGGGCAGGATCAGTCCGTTTCTGGACCAATTGGGGTTAAAGGCTCTGCTCAGGGGCCCAGCTATGAAATCACACAGTCGACCACAGGTTTCGAACTGGTGACCTTCCAATCATAGACACAAAGTCCTAACAGTGGAGGCGCACATCGCCCCCACAAAAATGCTTCTTGAGGGTCGATTCTATAAAATTCCGGTATAGAATTCAGTACCTTAATTGTTATATGGCCCATTTGCAGGGTAACGTTACCTTTAACATTAGCGGCCTCTCCACGGATGGAAAGTTGCATAAGCGCTTTCAGTGAGGAATGGCCTTGATATTCGAGTGGAAAGTCCTTTTCGACATAACAAGCATTTTCCTCCCAGTAATAGACAATTTCGTCCATGATCATTCTTTTATTGAAAGCCTGATTTATTTGTTTGCTAGGCTGCGTGCGCGTGTTTGGTTCTGCTTCACAGGTAATAGCTATTGGTTGTCAGGCGTTCTAAACTCTGACGCATGGCTCTGAATAATTGGGGAAAAAAAGCTTAAATGAGACCTCGACTTTGCTGCTGGAGGAATTCTGTTTGGCCTTTTATACCATTAGCCGTAAAATGATATGCTTTTGTTCCAGGTAAATGACACTAAATTAGCCATTTTATATTTTATGTGTGGCGGCCCAATGGGCTCGCCTCGTGCCTCCAGGCCTGCCTCTGTTCTCCCTGCGTTCTTCTGGGTTCTCTGGTTTCCGCCCGCAGTCCCAAGGCACCCAGTTATGCTAACGGCATCTGAGAACAGCCCATGCTGTGTTGGTACGTGCCCTATGATGGGATGGGAACACTGTCGGGGTTGTTGCCCTGCCTTTCGCCTTTGGTGCCTGGGGCAGGCTCCTGGCCCTCCGGTAGCCGTGTCCAGGATCTGTGATTGGAAGATGGATGGATATATCATATATTGAATGAATGAATGAATGATACATTTATATAGTGCTTTTTATGACACTCTATGTGCTTTACAGAGCAATGGGGAACCACTGTGTAGCCCCCACCTGGATGATGCGACGGCAGGCAATCTGCACCAGTACGCTCACCAACGCGGTAGCTAAGGAGAACTCACCAATCAGATATAGGGGACGATTAGCAGGCCAGGTTTGATTGGGCCAGAGTGGGTAGTTTTATCCAGGACTTTGGGGTACCACCCCTACTCTTTCAAATGATGCCCAAAGATCTATTGATATATTTAAACAGATTCAAAGTATGTAAGGTTATATATTGAGTAAAATTGCATCCTTTGACCATTTAATCCAATATTAACAGAAAAGCTTGTAAGTGCTCAGAAAGGCAACTCAGATATTGGCAATACATTGGGAAAAAATTTTAATTAAATGTCACAGCTTCCTGTTTGCTTTGGGACAATATTGTAGCTGCAGTGAAATATTCGTGATTTTTCAGGTGCATGTTTCGGGCCCCTTCGAGAATTATCATTGTCAGGCAGACTGTGGGAATGAGCTCAGTGTTTGCAGTCAAAGATGCCAGAGATCATTAGCAGAACTCTTTAATGCTGCACAATGGCAGAATGACATGAAAGCCGTCATCTTAAAATATGTACATGAGAAATGTTGCGGCTGGGGGACGGATGATGTTCTCGTGCTGTTCTCAAATCTAACCCTGATGATATTAGAACTCTCTAGTGGCTGATTACGGCATTTCATCATTAATCGTCATTAATCATGGAGGTATGCATATGAGTTCTTTGGGTCGCTCTGTCTCTCCCTGGATTTGACGGGACTGTTTTAGTCATTTTGTGTGCATAATCACAGTTTTGTGACAGAAGGGACATCAGGGTTACACGTTTGCTAAGAAAAACAACCTCTGCGTGGCCTTTGAGAGTCGCAGTGCTGTGTATTTTGGGCAGATGTGCTGTAATTAGCACGAGTCTAACAGCCAAAGTGCCGAGTCAGGTAGCTCGTCATATCGTTCCCGGCATTAGGGTCGATCGTGGTATTTAATTGTTATTTTTGTCTTTGCATAGCAATGGCTTCTGGAGTGACTAACAAGCTAATAAATGAAGGGCCAATTAAGGCAGATTGTTTTCCTTCCTAATTGTCTGCTGTTCCAATCACTGGCAAAAATCACATCACTGGAAGCTTGTTAAATAAAGCATGCAGTGAAAATAAACCACGCCAAGTCCTCCTAACCTTGGCCAAATTATTCTAATATTTTAGAGTTTGCAGGATTAACTGAATTTATAGACGTAGTTTGACTTTTATATTGCAACAGCTCTCGGATTTGAGATTTATACTGAGTTGATTAAACTGAGTACATACTGAGTAGATCTTCAGCATGCATCACTACATGCTTTAGGTTTATTTTGCCTCGCAAATTGTTTATGTGATAGAATTTTATAAAATCATGTTTTGGATACTTACGTATTGTCTATTTTGTCCTTTGTCTGTTTTGAATAACCAGAAAATCTTGAATAATTTGAGTTTTGATTATTTGAAGTGGTAACAGAACTTGACTTATCATGCTGATACAACACTAAAAAACAAGCTTCCTGAAAAGAATAGATTGTTACCGGTGTTTGTTTTGAAGCGGTGACAAAAACCCCATCTGGATTAGAAAAAAAAACCCACTTGATGTTTTCAGCTGTGACCGTCTCTGTTCCTTTTGTCCTCTGGCTGACAGGTGCGTGGTGTGGACAGGAGATGACAGAGTGTTCTTCTTCAATCCCACAATGCAACTGTCTGTTTGGGAGAAACCTGTGGATTTAAAAGGGCGGGGGGATCTCAACAGAATTATTGAAGACCCCCCACACAAAAGAAAAAAGGATTCATTATCAGGCAAGTTTATTTCTAACACATACTCACAAATAGATGTACATCATCACATAAACATACCATTGGAATCAAAAGATATCTGTATACTGCACACTCTCGGCATTTATCAGGATATCGATCAGTAGTGTAAAAATGTTATGTTTTGTCTACATGTTTTTGCACTAATGTGACATGTAAAAAGTTACAAAATAATTTATGGTGTTATATGTAATATATATTTAGATCAGGGGGACTTTCTGTGTGACTGGATGTATAAATACTGAGTTACACTTGATCGAATTGGCATATTTTTTTATCTAGTACGCTAGATTTCCCCCAAGGTTATTTGTCAGATTTAGTCTTTATTTGTTTAGCCTGATTGCAGCTACTGGGAGACCATGTGTCACTGATGTGCCATTTCAGCGCCACTTCTCACATCGTGCTGATCGCCGGCGTTGAAGGTTGTTTTGATTGCCCTTCCTGATTGAGCAGTTTGGCATTTCACTTATGACTTTCATAACAAAAGTCAGTGAGCGCGATTAGCATTAGCCGTGTAGTAATATTTAGTGTAGTGACTGTTTGTAGCCAGCAGGGGGCCACTAGTTTGAGTTGTGGTAAACGCTGCCACTGTGTAGAGGTGCTGATGGAGGTCTGTGGGCCGTTACTGTAAAGGGCTATCGGCTTACGCGTCTCTTTCCGCTGGTGCCATTCCATTAACCTCTTAAGTGCTTTTAGTCTCTTGGCATCACAGTGCCGGTGCTGGAAGTCAGTGAGCTGCACATTAGTGCTACTGAGGAGAGCTGACATGAGAAATTGCCTGATTAAATTCTTTAAAAATAAGTGCTGCTGCAAGATCACTCCCGTGGATGCTCGTGACCCATTAATTTCCTGCCATGAAAGCAAGTAAATAAATAAATAAATAAATAAATCACACCTGCAGCTTGAAAATGTTCCATACAGATAAAAAAATACATTTGCCCTTTTGAACCAAGCCTCAGACACTGCAAAGATGTGCTATTTGTGTTTCCGATGTCGGTTCTGTCTGCAGAAGACGGGTCAAACTCTCCCTCGGCGGAGGACGAGGATGCCGAGGGCCCCGGTGCCAAAACCAAGAGGAACAAGTACGTGGTCCACATGACTGTTGGTGTCTTTGTGCCAAGTGAGTCTTTGCCTGCAGAAAAGGCTCCGTTTAGCCATCACAGGAATGTGCTGCAGAGGGAGGCTGGTGGATTTTCTCTACCTGAAGCTATAGAGATTTCCACTGGATTTCTGGCAGTGAGGCAAGTGGACTGTAAGAAGCCAGCCCTAATCACTCGGTTCACGTCTATGTCATTGGGACTGGGGTGACAGCCCAGTCTTTTTCAGTCCAGTTGCCCAGAGATCTATTGATAGATCCAGTTGTCTGTTCGGTTGCAGACTGTACATTTACATAAAGGTATTTCTTAATGCAGGAAAACCAAACGAGGAGACTAACAACCGGAAACAAGAAAGATGTTTCTGTCCTTGGAATCACTGTGGTCTGGGCTAAAAAAATTTGCTCTGCCTCGCACCCGAGGCGAGTCATTTAAACAAAGGCCGAGATCGAAAAATCTGTACAATGAGACTGAACGCCAGGCTGCTGCCTAGAATATCCCCAGCCCTGTACCCAGCTCCGTGCTCGTACCCCAAAGATGGTGCAGTTTTTTTCTTATATGAACATCGAACAGGACAAGTAACCATTTGAAACGCATTTGATTCAAATCCTCTGCATGGGGCGGGATGATGTGTGATGTAATCTGCGAAAGGTTAAAATGCGAGTGCATTACGGAATATCTGTATTCACGCTATGAATAACTGTAAAGTATCGTATCCATAAACCAGCCTTTTCCCATGGGGTGTTTTTTTTTTAACTCTGAGATCATTTGCAAACAGATTTGACGTGACCGGCTCATGCAGGGGTGCGGGGGTGCTGGGGCAGCGGGAGCCAGACGGAGGCTCCTGATTGGCCGTATTTCATGGCAGGTGCAGGAGGGGGGGGTGCAGGCAGCAAAGGGCAAAGGGTCACTTCACTGCCCCCCTTCAGAGAACGCCCAGCCTGGGCAGAGGTTTAATAGAGCCGTCAGGGGTGACAGTCGAATCCATTCAGGCTTTTTTTTCGGCTGAGTCTTGAATTGTGTGTTATAATACCGATGGTCCTAGGTAGGTAATCTTCATTCATCCATCTATTTTCTTACCCTCTAAAGTAGTGTTTCCCAACCCGGTCCTCTGGGACCCACAGATAGTCCATGTTTCTGCTCCATCCCAGCTCCCTGCCAGACAGTCCATGTTTCTGCTCCATCCCAGCTCCCTGCCAGACAGTCCATGTTTCTGCTCCATCCCAGCTCTCTGCCAGACAGTCCATGTTTTTGCTCCATCGCAGCTCCCTGCCAGACAGTCCATGTTTCTGCTCCATCCCAGCTCCCTGCCAGACAGTCCATGTTTTTGCTCCATCCCAGCTCCCTGCCAGACAGTCCATGTTTCTGCTCCCTGCCAGACACATTTTTAGGGAGCTGGGAGGGAGAAAAAATATGGACTGTCTTGTGGTCCCCGAGGACCGCGTTGGGAAACACTGCACTAAGGCAAGGGTAGGCATCCCTGATCCTGTAGTGCTGGGATCCAGCAGGTTTTCTACCTTACCTGATGAGATACTACTCTTTGATCAGGAGTGGTCCATCAGAGATACCGGCACTCCAGGATCAGGGTGCAAGAGTATGAGAATAGACAGATGGGTGAATGGACAGACAGACGGACAGATGGATAGACAGACAGATGGACGGACAGACAAAGAGACGGACAGATGGATAGACAGACAGATGGACGGACGGACGAACAGATGGACTGATAGACAGACAGACGGACAGATGGACGGACAGACAGTACAATCCACACTTTTAACAGTGAAAAAGACAAAGCAATACACAGTGAGAGTGCATGATTGTCAGGTAAGGTACTGCATGGGATTCTATAGTATGCTTTTTTTCTTGGTTCCCACATTAAAGGTTTTAGCTAATTAAATGTCGTTTATTGGGCAAACCCGTCTTAGAGTTTGCCTATATGTATATATTAAAGAGCTCCTTATCCATCGAGGGGCACGGCAGCTCAGAGGGGGGGTCTGTCAGCTCCCGCCGTGAGCTTCTGTCATGGACTCTGTGTTCCATCATGCGCACTACAGCTTGTAAATGTCTGGCCCTGCTCTACATTGGGCTGGCGTCCCATCCAGGGTGTTCCTGTGTTGCCGGGACAGGCCTCCAGAACCCTCACCAACCTGCACCACATACGCGTTCGGAAAATGGATGGATCGATATGTCCAATTAAAAATTCATACCTTCAATCCCAATTGGTGTAAAATGACCCTCATGGGTGTTGAGGCCATTAAGTGTCTGTTTGACAACGGTCTCTGTTTTATCTGTTTTTTTTGTAAGAATGGATGATCCTGCTGCCTCTGACCAGAACAGAGGTGACGAGGAGGAGGGGAGATGTGCCAAAACGTCACCCCAGCTCTCCCTCCTTCCCTTTGAGCTGCGGGTCACCCACTTCAGGGATATGCTTCTCGAGCGAGGTGTAAGCGTGTCTCTGATGCTTCCCGTTCAGTGTTGCCAGGATTCCTCTAAGCAGAAGCAGATAGGAATAGCTAACCCTGCTCATCCATCCATCAAAGATTTTATAATTGACATTTATGTCACGGCTACGCCTGCACTACTCAGTGATAAATCTGCCTTCGATGCTTCCTCGTGATGGTAAGGGGAGCCCTGCCATGGCAGCTGTAATACCCTGCCATGTGTAAAATTATCTCTGGAACTGCAAATCATACATAAGCATAACTGCTAGTCGCCAATAATAAAAAATGGACACAGATCAGGCTCCTCTAATGAAAATGAATGTGTGTATGTGGCTAGAGTCCACCCCCATCATGTATATATGTATATATAAAATCCCCAGTGGTCTTCCTCATGTTTTTTCTCTCTTTTAATGCAGGTATCTGCATTTTCGACTTGGGAGAAGGAGCTCCACAAAATCGTGTTCGATCCGCGCTACCTCTTGCTGAGCTCAGAGGAACGGAAACGGGTCCGTAAAATAAAGCTTCCGATATTTTACTTGCTAGATATATACTAGATACATTTCATTAGCCTCTATTGTTAAAGTGTGTATGTGGTGGGGGGGGGGACAGTTCCTCATTTTTCACTCTTGGGTTCCAGATTTTTGACCAGTTTGTGAAAGACAGAATAAAGGAGGAATACAAAGAGAAGAAGACCAAGCTACAGCAGGCGAAAGAGGAGTTCCGGAAACTTCTGGAGGAGGCGAAAATCACGTCCAAGTGAGAACAACGAGTCCGTCATTCTGTCTCCGCAGACACATTCAGTCCAAAACACCATGATGCCCAAAATGAAGCAGACCCTTATTTGCACGTGTACATTGGAATGCTCTCCATGAGACACACAGACTCATGTGCGGGGGGGGGCACAGCATGGCGGTTAAGGGCCTTACTCGAGGGCCCAAGGACATGTGACATGTGTATTCTGGCGAGGCTCGAACCGGCGACCTTCCGACGGCAGGCAGAGAGCCCCACTGAGCCACTCATGAAGTATGAATTACTGTATGACAGTAACTGTGGCACAATTATACAGTTAATGGCATTTTGTCTACCGCAGTTAGACCACATTAAATCAGTGTTATCACCAGCTCCTTTAGGCTGAGGCTGCCAATAGAGAATTTTATATCTGAATATTAGCAGATAAAGGTTCAGGTCTTGTTGAACCTTATTTGAACACAGGCTTACTGCAAATTAATCATTAAAAACATACAACGGAACAAAGAAATCCTTGAGAGTTCAGAGTGAAATGCACTTTTTAATGATCGTTTGTCCAGATAATAAAAAATAACATAAAACAAAAACCGAAGACGAAAGGTGACTATACCTGAACAGTAACTAGGGAAACAAGCCTAACAAATAACCCACATTTTTCTTTTTCTTGGGCTTGTGAATGTTTTTGTTGCACAGGTCGACTTTTAAGGAGTTTTCCGAGAAGCACGGCAGAGACCAAAGGTTCAAGCAGGTGCAGAAGAAGAAAGACCAAGAACATTTCTTCAATCAGTTTGTCAACGCCTTGAAAAAACGCGATAAGGAGAACCGACTCCGACTGCGGAAGATGAGATGAAGACGTCGCAATAACTTTGTCAGAATACTGTGAAAGGTTCGGTGACCACTAAATTAAACGCATTTTGCAAAATGCCAGCCAATACCCTTGAATCGATACTTCTAACAGACGTGGCCAGTAACCTGTTCTGTTACTTTCCCAGTAAGTTGTCTTGGCAATGTCTGTCCTAACTGTACAAAGAATGAAATAAAGATTGAAAATTTAATCTGTTTCATATTGAAGCACTATTTTAAAATATGGGATTTATGTGTTCAGATGATATTTAGTATGTCTGTATACTACATACACCGTACACTTGTAAATAAATTATACATTTTCAAAATACATAGTGTAAAATCCTTTTGAAATTACGTAGGACTGTTTGTATTTATATAAATTTCGAAACAAAATCTGATTCCCTACAGCATCAATGAAATTACATAAAAGGTATTGTGTATGTAAGATATACAAATGTTGTCTAAAAGTGCTTTGTGATTGAATCAAGTCATGGAATTCTAAAGATATAGATATTGATGTATATACAAATTGTTTGGTATGTAAGTAATTGCTGTAATGAAGTTGCTGGTAATGCAGCAAAAAAAAAAAATAACAAAACCCTTGTAAAAAGACGTTGTGAAGAACATAAACAGATTGTTGTGTTGTTTTGAAAGTGCTGTGCTTGGTTAAGTTTCTGGACATCCTTGGCGTCTTTTATTAGTAATGTTTTCTCATTTATTTTTCAATAAAAATATAAGGTTTTGTGGATATTGCTTTATCTATATTAATTGAAATATGCTAACATATAATAGTCTGCCCCCCCCCCCCCCCATTCACTTTTTCTATTAAGTGGCATGATCAAAAAAAAAACGATGAGCAAAAGGTACTGTGCTGAATTCAGAGGTGTCACAGAGATCAACTTGTAATATACAATGACATCTATCCTCCTCCACGTTTAGTCACCTAATAGCTAATTCATCACTCTATAAGAAGCCATCATTCAAACGTAAACATCAGATTGTACGCTGATGCAAGACTGGAATTCAGCCCACGTGAGCCATGTCACTTCAGATCAAAGTGTTTTTGATAAATGACCCCTGCTTTGGTAATGATAACAGACAGTTGGACACATTAGGGAAATGTTAGCATGTGTTTGTTCATCGTTATTACGTGCTTTGGAAGCGCGTCAAGAAACGAAAAAGTACAATAACTTTTTTTTTTTTTTGTTTATCAAGGCCACCTTGAGCAGTAAGCAGGATAAAATATATTATTTTGAAATATCAAAGCGGTATCGTTTCAGGATGAAATGCTGAGCCCAGTACAAGCTGCAGCCCCAATCTCGCAGCAATTTATTTCAAGACGTCCTGAGATATTTGGTGTGGACAGATGTCTCTAAGACCCAGCGGAGATCTAGTTCTTAGATGTAATTTAGTCCAGCGGTACCTTTTCAAACATGATTCCTAACAGAACCTAATAATCTACCTGTTCTATTGATTTTGTTTTCATCCGGAAATAAGACTACAGATGAGATTTTTCCTACCAACTCAATCTCTGAAAACCATACAACATACTGTAGAGGGAGGAAATCTCCCACAGGGGCGATTGAATTAAGGGACATCTCCTAGGTGAAACCCCTGCCAGTCTTTAGGAAGCTAATACTATAGAGTCGACATTACACGGGGAAAAAGACTCTATAGTATAGACTCTGTAGTTAACCATAGTCTGAAAAAATAAAGATTCCATTTTTTCCATGTCTAAGCAGAAGTGCTCTACTTAGAAATGAACGAACCAGGAAGAGGGATGAAGCGTACAGCTTGCGGATGGAGCCTTAACAAGCACCACGGATTCACTTTGACCAAACTCTCATGCCCTCGGCTTCCTTGTTTTCCTTTGGGGCGCTGCTAAAGTTCTTGAAGGAACACTTTAGTTCCAATGAACTTTAAGACAAAGAAAGAAACACGGCCTCCTACAGTAGGTCGCCTGCAGAGAGTGGTGAAGACTGCTGAGAAGATCACCAGGACCCCACCACTCTCGCTGCAGAACATCTACGAGTCCACAGGAGGGCTGCCTCCATCCTCAAGGACCCCACCTACCCCCAACACAGACTGCTCACACTTCTGCCCTCAGGCCGGAGGTACAGACGTGTGAAATGCAGGACTTCCGGCCTAAAGATCTCTTTCTTCCTCACTGCCGTTAGACTTCTAAACAACTGACATGAGCTAATAATCATGGTCTACCTCATGCAACCGCATTTGTTACTGTCTACATTTCCAGTTTGCACATGGGTATTTTGCACACTAACACTTCCAGTTTACACATGGGTATTTTGCACACTAAATGCTGTCTATTGCACATGTACATATTGCACATACATACACAGCGCACTCCTACCTGCACATTATGCTTTATACAGTTCAAACATCCATTCTGTTTCATATACTGTCCTTATAAGACTTTATATACTTTCATTGCATCAGCATCACTCTCTACTTATTTATTTATCTTATTTATCTTTTATATGTCATTATACTTATACCTTATACTTTTTATCACCGGTATTCACTGTAGACAGCAAGGAAAGCATTCCATTGTAGAGTGAAACATGTTTCCTCACTGTGCACATGACAATAAACATAAACATAAACAAACACAGGTATTGCTAGTCTCCAAACTGCCTTTTTTACTGACTCCCGTTAAGGAGTGTTTCGGATTGACTTTCTGGGGCTTGAGGTGGTTCCTGGTTTCATGTGGCTTAGTAGAATGGATTGGTTCCATCTATATTCTGGTTTTGATTTGCAGTCTGTTTGCTGGCTTATCTTGGTTGGATCATGGGTTTGATTATCTGCTCACCTCACCTTGCGATGATCTATGATGTCATCCTTGGTTATTCTTATTTAACTGGGAAACTGAGTCCAGCCCAGTCACCTCAGCTGCAGCAGGCAAGCCGCTGTCTTTTCAGTTTCTAAGTACTTAGAGACCAGCACTGAGTACTCATAGACCAACACTGAGTACTCAGAGACCAGCAGGTCAAAGGGAAAGGCACCACGTGTACGCAGACTGGGTTGTGCATTGGCCAGTGTGCATGTTCCTTATTTTGAGCATTGTTAATAAAGTTCTATTTATTTATATTCTGTCCATTGACAAAACAGTATTTATTGCCCATAGCCATAGCACTGAATGAGCAGTGAATTACAAAGCAGTATAAATGGGTTGAAATTCTAAATGGGACATACTTCTCTGAATAAGTGTCCGTTAACCAATACACAGTATTACCTCTTTGTTACTTTTTTGATTCTGGGATTACAGAACAGCTCTGTTTTTTCTTTGTTTATCTGAGTACCTCAAATGGCCAAAGACAGTGATTAAACTCCGAGTATGAAAGATGGAATATTTTAAAGTGTGGAAGTCATATTTACCAAGTAGATTCCAAATGTGCTTTGAATCCTTATCACTTCAAGAATTCTGAATTATAACACATAGCATATTAAAGACAAGTATACAGTACATCGTCTTTGCACAGGGTAACACCTTTTTGTAGTACTTTGGATGGAACATGAATTGGCATCTTATGCAGTGTGTACCCCTGCCATGTGCCCTATGCTGGCTGGCACTGTCTCCAGCCCCCTGCCCTGGATAAGCAGTTAGATAATGGATGCATTCGAGGAGCATGCATGATTTATTGATAAGGCCCATATTTGAAGCATATTATAACTGATCACAACATTAACACTCCAAGATTGATGAGTTTCATATACACGTGCCAAGAAAACATGATTAAGAACCGAAGACCTCACAGCGTATAAGATTAGGTTAGTTGCCTTTCTGTGAGTTATTACAATATTTTTATGAATCTATGAATGGTTTTGAAACCATTTCGGGCACTGTGGAGTTTCATGTCACAGATCCACACTTGTATTAAGGAGATTCGCTAACGCGCTCCTCTCATTTCTCCGAGGCCTGTTCTTCTCTATCCGTTAAGCTCCGCCATCCGCTGTCTCCTCGCACTCACCTGGCACGTGGCTCGCATCGGGCTCTGTGTCTGTCGTCATGCTAAACTGGGCTGATGCGGCTTGCTGCAAGTTCTCCCACACCACTCCTTTGCTGCGCTCTCTACACTGGTTTCCTGTAGCTGCCCGCATCAGATTCAAAACAGTGATGCTCGCATACAAAGCCAAAAATGATCTGGCACCCTCCTACCTAAAAGACCTCATCACCCCCCGCACTGCACCA
>JAODKM010000040.1:4906518-4922582 GCA_026780845.1 Petrocephalus sullivani
TGTGCGTGTGCATGTGTGCATGCCTTTCTGTGTGTCTGTGCGTGTGCAGGTGTGCGTGCCTTTCTGTGTGTCTGTGCTTGTGCATGTGTGCGTGCCTGTCTGTGTGTTCTGTGCGTGTGCATGTGTCTGTGCCTTTCTGTGTGTCTGTGCGTGTGCATGTGTGCATGCCTTTCTTTGTGTCTGTGCGTGTGCATGTGTGCATGCCTTTCTGTGTGTCTGTGCGTGTGCAGGTGTGCGTGCCTTTCTGTGTGTCTGTGCGTGTGCAGGTGTGCATGCCTTTCTGTGTGTCTGTGCGTGTGCAGGTGTGCGTGCCTTTTTGTGTGTCTGTGCTTGTGCCTTTCTCTGTGTCTGTGCCTTTCTGTTTGTGTGTGTCTTGTCAGGTTTTCCTCCATGTCACAGGGGGAAATTTGGGGATTTTGCAGAAGCCGTGGTGTCGCGCTGGGGCAGGGGGCAGCATGAAAGCCCCCAGCTGGGGATTATTCTGCCCAGCTAGCAGTGAACAGACATGCCCTGGGTGCTTCTCCTGTGCATGTCTGCTGGCAGAGCCCCCCTCCCCCCCAGAACATCTGGCGTGGGACCCCATCATCTCACTATGGCGTATTCCCACAGCCTAGAACCCAGATCCTGCTTCCCTGCTATTGGGGAGGGAGACGGGCAGGATTTCCACACTGTGTATTCTTTGAGCGATCTCTCAATAGCCATTTAATGAAGGAGTTTTTATGACTTTTGCTGTGTATGAATGCTTACAGCTAACGCAGGATCTGTAGGAGCTGAATAATAATTATGTGTATCAATTTGAGAGGGCGTTTAAAAATAATCTCTTGCAAATCTCTATTATGAGCGTAACTTTCTGCCTCGTTCGTTGTCACACGATCTCAGACAAATTCACATTCACATCTGCAAACTGTTCCATTGCATTAATCGTTAGACGTATAAATAACAGGGTAACACCGTCGATTCTTTAAAAATGTATTCTTTTTAAAGGTTTAAAAATAAATATTAAAATCTCATTGAAAAAAAATTGAAACAGTGATGGAAGAAAGCATTAATTTAAATACTAATTAAAATGGTATCTTATACATCAATTGCCGGCCAATAGGTGTCTTAAAAAGCCAATTACACCTGTCATCTGATAGAGAAAATAGCTAGAATATGCAAAGAATCTGACTTGAAATTATGCAGAACCTTTTAAACTTTAAATGAATAACATTGCTACTCAGCACCTGTTCAGTCAAAGCTATTGAGAAATGTATGCATAGTTCAATATATCCATCCATCCATCCATCCATCCATCTTCAATCCACTGGGTAAGTGTGTGATCTGGGTCCTGAGCGGGCCTGGAGCCTGTCACAGGCAGTACTGGGCACGAGGTTGTGGGACATGCTGGATGGGATGTCACTCCATCACAGTGTATGCAGACATGCATATGGGCAATTTAAATAAGAAAGTGAAAGGTGATTAACTGTCACTGTTGACATACCACAGCACACAGCGCACAACACCAATTAACCAAATAACACCAATTAACTGTTGCACATAACACTGCATCGAGATTACAATGTATGTGCGAGAGAAACATAAAAGTGCCTAGTGGGCAGGATTACCTGTATGGATCCAACTGCAGTGAGGGTTAAACAAGCTGAACTCTGTTCAAGAGTACCCAAGAGTACCCAAGAGTACCCAAGGGTACTGCACTGCTCAAGTAACCAATAGGGGGACAGTCTGCTGCGTCCCTGTCAAGATTAAATAAATGTCAAGATTAGCATATATAAATAAACAGGGAGTGAATCCATGCCTAATTATTCTCATGTATGGTCTCTGAAAAATAATAGTTTCATAAAATGTTTTAACATTGTTATAAAAATAACATTTTATCCATTTTTGGTATTTTGACTATTGTATTTTAGGGTATCATATAATCCCTTATTTCAACTGTCATATTGTTTTTCTTCGCAAACTAACACCTTCGGATGCTGGGCATGATGCATTTTGGAAGCCAATCCGCCACCCTTCGACGTCACACATCTAGGCCCCGGGAGAAAAAGTCCACGGCCTGTCCTCCCACAAACACCAAACCGAACAGCAGGGAGGCAGACCGTCAAACTGCAAGCCCACCAATCGGCATGGAGGCACACCGTCATACTGCAAGCCCTCCAATCGGCTTTCTCCCTCGTGTCTATTGTTTAAAATCGTGGCTGACGCCTGGGTTCATTAAGGTTTTAATGAAAAACAAAAGCGAAAATGTTTCCTGATTATCTTAATCACCATTCTGTTATGTTACAGGTAAAAGAAGGCTCCTTTGAGGAAATCTACCCAGAATGCTCTAGATCATTTATTTAACCTTACATCCCTATCTTCTTCAAGTATCAGAACATTTATCTCTGAAAAGGCGGAGACCAACTCCAGATGTGAGGCAGGGGATACTCTGGATAGGATGCCAGCCCTTTGAAAGCCACCACCAACACACATACACACACACACACACACAGACAGTGGGTGATGTAGACACTGAGGTTTGATCAGCCTAGAGGAGGAAACTGGAGTATCTTGAGGATACATGCAAACTCTACACACAAACACACACACTCACACAAAGAACTAACAGTAGGATTCAATGCCAACTTTGGAGGACTGAATCCACAGCGCCACCCACTGAAAGTGAAGTGTCTTATTAATTATGTCACTAAAGCACATTGAGTTATATAGGCCCTGATTCCAAACGCTTATTTACAGTGCACACAGCTGTACATAATTCATTCAGCCTCTCTATGACCTCACCAGGCTGACACAGCGCTGTCGTTACAATGAGATGTTTGTATAGTTGGCTTTCAGTCCTGCAAGAAACACCTACATCTGGGCACATCGAAGGGACAGGCAGTTTCAGGCTTTTCATGCGACGCCCTCAAGCGTGACGCACAGCAGTAGGCAAAGGAACACATTGCCTTTGCCCAGTGTGGCGCGTATTTTTGACAGCGCTGTGATTTAACAGATTCCGGCATAAGTGAGCATCTTAGCATCCATTTCCAATGTAATTATCCTTCTCCCCGCCCAGCTTGCACAGATAAAATACATAGTAAGGCATTTAAATCACTCCCATCACTCAGGTGAACGTGTTCGCCTACTATCGGACCCAAGCAAAGGATGAATGCATTTCCTGTCCATGATCGGAGGCTGATAGTTTGCTGGCCTCTCCAAGAATTGCACGGAAGCAACTCATCAGATGACAGGTACTACATTGCGGACGGACATGAACAGGTAGTTATTTACAATGCTTGGCTGTGCTGGTCCCATGCAGACCCATGTTTTTTAATGCAGAAAAGCCACATTAAGATTCCCCCCCCCCCCCCCCCGGCCCCAGGGTCAGCCCTCCATGTTTCTAATCGCATCCAGCATCCAGGTAACCGTGACATTTAATGAGTACATCCGAATGCATAATCTAGACCTAACGAGAGCATGACAAAGGCAGGGCCGAATCCTGAGCCCCCCACGGCATGTCAAACACCACTGTACCATTTCGGCCAGACTAATGCACTTCCTGCACTTTCATTCGATTATCCATGTAGATAAGCACTCCGGAGATGAAAAGATCTCCCAGACACCAATGGATAATTAAAGTTTCAGCAGCCGAGCCTTTAAAAAACGAGGCCCGGATCACTACTCGCTAATCAAACAAGATGTCCGATTCATCTCGGGAATGTTTTTTTTTTTGCGATGGTAGCAAGATTGGTGCTTAAACGACGGTACTCGGATCCCGGGGTGTGCTCTTGGCTGAATTCAGGCACGCGGCTCCCAGACCCTACCCATCACAGAAGCTTTCTGCAGACCTCCTGACAGGGCTTGTTTCCTGGTATCGGATTTCTAATGACCCTTCCTTTTATTGGTAGTTCCAACTGCAGAGGTGGCAGAAAGGGTCAAGGCACTACCACAGTTTATCAACACAAAAAAAGCAGTGAGCAGACTGTCCTTCTTTGTGCTGGGAATGGGGACGTAGAATAATGCGGAACATTCTATTGATACATACCTGACAACTGCTCTATTTCTTTTGCTTGCCCTTTAGGGCCCCGTAACGTAGGATAATGTCCAGTTTGTGTGAAGTGCAATTTACTCCCTGACATCATTCTTACCTTATCTGATCTTTAACTACTCAGCACTTCTCTCGGGTGAATTAGGAGCACACTAGTTAGCATTAGGATGTTATTTTGTCATGTAATTGCAATGGGTTTGCTAATGTAATTGCAATGGGTGTGTTAATGTAATTGCAACAGTGTATTCTCATGCACAGTGCTACTGTTTACTGCCACTCAAAACATGCATTTGAGTTTTGGGTGCCCGCTTGTGGTCACAAATTATGTAATAAAAATGTTCTGCTAATTAGCTAGCTAGCTGCGATCTTCAGATTCCACTCGCTAACTAATATTATAACGTGAATATTATATGTGATCATGAGGTGATTTTATTCCACTGCCATGACAAGAAAGTATGAATCGAAGGAAGTCTCATTCGACTAAGCTGACCAGTTACAGCAACCCTGGATGTGTGAGGCTGGTATGCTGTTGGTTTCAAGAGAAGGATCAAATAAACGTGGAAGACATAACTGACCAGGGAATGTCGCAGACTGGTACCGAACTGGTCCGTGGTGGTCCCCAGCTGTTGCAGCCAGAAGAAGGGCCCTGCTGAAGCACGGAAGCCCAATCTTCAGAGGCTAATTTGTGGCCTGCTAGATGGGGTGGTTCCTGAAATAACCTTAGGTGCTAAAAAGTATCGCCCCTCTTTTAGTCCATTCACTGCAGTCCATCATCTGAAACCCCTTCAGCATTTAAGGTTCATAACAGGGTAAGTGTGTGTGTGTGTGTGTGTGTGCAGTCCATCTGAATCCCCTTCAGCATTTAAGGTTCATAACAGGGTGAGTGTGTGTGTGTGTGTTTGTGGGAATAGGAATATGCAGCCTGTAAATGTTAAAAAAGCAACAAGCCTGCCATCTTCAATAAATACATCAACAGTGAACGCGTAAGTGTTGTAATTGACGCAATTCCCCGGCACACCTCTGAACCTGTCTCCGCTACACGCCGCTGATGACTTCCAGATGATGAAGTGAGTGATTTGGCTCTATTGCAGTTAAATGTATGCCTAAGTGCAGGTTCAATTGATTTAAATGTAGGTGCTGGATCTCAGCCAGCGTTTCTGGGAGTTATTCAGCCCTCGGCACTGTTCGGTAGGGAAACACATCTCACAGGCATCACCCTTGGCATTCCGGCCTTCGAAAAATGACAACTCATTTCAGTCGGTTCCAAGTTGACCTTTTCTGTTCGGCTCATCACGCGATAGGCCGGCCCCGAACGGGTCCTGGCGAGCTGGCGTGCGCCTTTGTTCACCGAGTCATCCCGTGATAAACAAATTCCCCCGGAAGCGTAGTTTACAGTAGGCAATTAGTGTTCTCCATTTGTCACGCAAGCTCGGCTTGTACGTTGGGAATAAAGGAGCCATTTTTTTCGTGTACAGGTGTAATGGAGGCCATTATGGCATGTGGCATGTGCCATGTGGATGGTGCCCGCGTGATGACAATCACCAGAGACTATTCTGCCTGTACCAGATATAATTATCTGCAAAATGGGGCAATTTATATTGCTGTGCCTCCCAAAATATACAAACAAGTCCACAGGCAAAGGGTGTGTTTGGTGGTGGCAGTAAAGTGCAATTTCTTTCGGCTTCTTTCCTGCAGGGTTTGGAAATGCTGCTCTAGTAAAGTTCTTTGTTGGAATAATTGTGTCCTGAACCTGCCTTAACACTGGGGCATGCTGGGAGATAACAGCACTGCCTCACGTCTCCAGGGCCTTGTGTACAAGTCTCTGTGTATCTGGGGTTCACACTTTTAGCGTGAGTTTCCGTCCGTGAGTCCCCTGCTTCATCCCTGAAATCGAAAAGCCTGCAATGAATGTCTGACCTCATATTGTGCTTAGCGTGTGTGTAAATGACCTCCAGCTGACTGTCACTGTGTCCCAGGAGCACTGCAAACTGCATCTCACCAGAGCAGTCTGTGTTTACCAGTACATACTAAGTCAATGAAAATGGATGGAGGTCATTCACAGCACCGGGGCTTTAGACTATAGTCACGCATTAGTGTGTTATGCTAACGTTTTCTGCTAAGTGTTCACTGATTTTTCTACTGGTCGCTGTAACAGCCTAGCTACGCCTCCATTCATGAACTATCCACTTGTCCTTGGTAAGTTTTTAAACTTTTAAAGTTCACCATCAATATGACAAATAGTATGCTGAACACTACACGCAATACACATGTTTGTTTATGTGCTAAAGTATTTGTTGATTATTTCTCCAGGATAATGCAGCAGTCTAGATAGCTCAATTTTCAATTAAAGAAATGCAGTTATAAATTTGTAGCACAAATGTAGAACAAAGAGGTGAAATTGGGCCCCAAGGCAACCAGACCCTCACCCCATGGCACATCAACGTCATACTATGTTGTGGTGTGTTAGTATTTTAAGTTTGTTTTTTTCCTGGGTCAGTGCATAACCCATAATCCCTGCACCATTTCATTCAGGGTGGCAGCCTAATGCCTCATGAAAGGGTCCCTTATTTTCGACACGCCGGGACGGAGCCGTGAGAAATTCCTTGTTTTCGCAGAAAGCCAAAGAACCTCTCGACAACGTGGAAAAGGAAATCGGAAAATGTTCCATTTTGCAAAGATTAATGAGGGACATGGGCTTAATGTTCCTTAAAATGAAGACGTTTCACGCAACTGAGCGACTGTATTTTTCGACTCGCCCGGGCATCCGTCTTCTTAGCAGATCGACCTCAGCTTCAAGTCTCCTTCCCGGAAATCAGAACGGCAGTCTATTGTTATGGCAACAGGACAGAGTTAAAAGAAAATCTGAGTTTATTAACGTGGTCGCTGAGCATGGCACACAGCCTCAGGTAAAAGGGCCCTCCCCTCGTGGCCAGATATGTTTTCTTTAGACATCAACAGGGGCATTTAGAGGGGCGGGGCCACAGAGGCACTGACCCCAACTGAAAGCTGATTGGCTGCCATAGTGCCACCTCCCTCATATCATTGGCTACTCATAAAGTTGGCCCCTCTGCATGAATTTTGGCCCCTCCTGTGTCCCCCCACTTTTCAAAAAGAAAGCTTGTCCTATTTAAGTTAGACTGGGCTAAATCTAAATGAACTAAAATAAGGTCCATTTAAACAGGGGGTACTTTTAATCTGACAAGTTTGGACCGATTTCACTCAAGCAACTAGTAGCAAATGTTCAGACAGCAAATCAGCACCTCGGACCAAAAGATCAGGCTCCAAGACAAAGCTTAGAGACGGGTGCCAGATTAAGCTTAATTACTTTGATTGCTGTTGCCTTATGAAATAATTAACTTAAGGCTTCTGAAACACCCACCCTGAAATCTGCTGAAAATGTGGCAGCCAATCAGATTTACCTAGAAATACATTCAGGACTTGAGTGATGGCTCATGTGGGCTTTTCAGCGTAACCTCAGGCATGCTGACTGTAGCGTGCCGGCGTTTGCATTGGCTGAGCCGCTAATGAATGAACTGCCCATAGCAAATGGCGCTAAACTGCACACATCAGCCCCAGACTGAATAAATGACACATCACGTTAAACTGGCACTTTGAATGTGTGTAGTACTGTACACCCATCATGGTGTACACACACACACACACACACACACACAAAGAAAAGTTTTACATTTTATATGAATAGTAATGTTCATTAAATTACCAATCAATGATAAGTGAGTGGTTAGGCTTTATTTTTTAAACTTAAAAGCTAAATATGAATTCATTCGGTTCCTTTTTAAGTCCATCCATCCATGCATTTATAGAAACCGCCGATCCTTCCGGGTCACGGAGTGTCCGGAGCCTATCCCGGAAGGTATGGGCACGAGGCAGGGAACAACCCAGGACGGGGGGCCAGCCCATCGCAGGGCATCCTTTTTAAGTTTCAATAAAATTAGGAATCAGCACTGAGAATTTCAGCTGTACTAAGCATTGTATATTCTAAATACTAATAATAACTATAATAATGCAAAATAAATACTGCACCTATATATACACCAACCCATCAAAGTACATATGCATGTATTTTATTTTATTTTTTCAGATTAGAAATAACCATCAAATAATGTCCTTTTAGATTGCCATCCCAAACAGGGTGCTCCTCTGAATGAATGTATGGATGGACAATCTCATGACATATATAGCAATTCATTTTGCAATGTATTTAAAAGCTGAACAGATACTTAGGCTAGAGAGCCTTTAGAAAATACACAGGGCGAACAGTAGAAACATTTTGAAATCATCAGCGAATTGAAGCCATACTAATGACATTTTAATTGACATTCCTCTCCTGAAAATGCTGTTTAGCAGCTGTTTGAAGGTGTGGCAACTGCTTTGTTTCCAGTCACAGTCTTTTACAAAACCAATTAAGCACTTAAATTGTGAAATTAAACTTTAATGTTTTTTGGTCATTAGTGGCTGGGCCCTGGTGTTGCCTCCTTACCCAATCCAAACCAGATGGCTGGTTTACAGTTTTTATGTCTGATGATTGATGACCTCATCTGGGTCATACCATGCAGATTTTTTGGTGGGCAACTTCACACAACCTCCTAATCTCACAGCAGGGGAATAAAACCCTTCTGCCCCCTTAAGCCACCCTCTAAATCCACCACCCCAAAGAGAGAGAGCAACATCACACGCCCGGTCTCAAATCCAACGTTAGCTTTCAAGGTCATGATGTCACGGTCACACCTTTAAGCAGTCGGGCGGGGCGGATGCACCCTGGACTTCCACACACTGCTTCTCTGATCTCCCAAAGGTGACCCTACTCTGAGATTATTCTTGGACGTGCTCATATTTCAAGTCCACATTTTGGGACACCAACTAAGCAGAGATCAGCAAATGCCATAAAGTCCATCGAGTTGTTTAATGGTGTCAGTTTAATGGTGTGTGCCGACTGTCCTCCATAGCTCCTGCTTCCTCTTACAGTGAGGTTCAGGCCTTCGGCGGCGTAGGGAATGGCATTGTGCTAAGTGCTTTTCGGATGGGTTAATTTCAAGTTCTGGTGTAAGATTTGTAGCTTTAATTGTGCAAAATAATAATTTTTGCTTCTGCCTGGATTTGTGGTTGGGGCAGTCCTTGCAGGTTAGCGCTCTCTGCCTGATCGCAAGGTTGCTGGTTCAAATATTATGGTCAGCAGAATGAGTAGCCTTTGAGTAAGGCCTCTAGACATAATTCCTCCTGGGACTGACTGCTTCCTCAGTTGCACCTCACTTTGAGTACAGGCATCCACTGAATAAATAAATGTAAATGTAGGGGCAGAAAGACCAAAAGTGAATTTTGATATTCTGTCACAATAATAATGCTTAAATTTATAGGCCTCATGTACATTGCTTTATAGAAACAAATTAAATAGATTAAAAAAAGCACATTAAGGTATTTTTCTAGCTAATTTAGAAGGTTTGCAAGATGATTTGACTCTTGATTTTTAGATCAACATTGCTGGGATCACCCAGGATGTATGAAGATTTTTTACTAACATATTAATTCATGAAAAATATTATATTTTGGCATAACGTGAATAGAAGAGGAGCAGTTTGGTTGAATTCATTTGAAATATCGTTTCAATGTGGCTCAGCACAAGCGGCTGCGTCGGCTCATTTAGAATTCTTAACATGTAAATGAACTTCGAAATATAGAACTCATTCCATAGTCGCAGCGATTTAATGACCCATTTTCGTTAAGTGGATAAACATCGGGTTGAAGTAAAGCCAGGAGGCTTGTCTTTGAGTCAAATAAATATCATGACATCCAGCTGAAAAGTTGCGTATTTACGCATACAGTTTATAATATCATGAAATCCAGCTGAAAAGCTGCATACTTATGCATGCAGTTTATCTAGAAAAACTTTTCATGGGTGGAAATTGATGAAGAGGCTCTCAGTTTAGAATTAGTTATATAAGTGACACTCATACCCATATTTACCCATTTCTGCATCTGAACGTAGCCATTCAAATCGAGTAGCAGGTTCTGGGCTTCCACAGTAGGTCTTCTCTTGTGATCTAACCCAATAAGTTTTGGGCTTGTAGTCTTGTAGTCAAAAAATGTTCTTGGCACTAAATGTCCATGCAGGTGACATGCAACAATCAAGGACATTTTACATACATTTTCTCAGAGTGACCTGGAGAAAATCATGGTGCACATGATGCTTCTATCTAGTCCAACTTTGGAGTGTCAGATGGCAAAGGGTGGTGCAAGGATGAATTTGCTGGTGACTGGTTATTGGGAGGCACCAGTCCTCCTCTTAGTGAATACCTGCTACCTAACTCCAGTGTTGAACCCCCAAACCATGGCTGAGGGGAGGTATAATACCACACACCAAAGAACACACACTGTTGTAGAGTGTGGTTTGGTCATGTGGAAGATTCAGGTGCCTTGGGAGTTCTAAAATGTTGCAATGCTGTTGTTGTGTGTATTTTGCTGCACAGCATTTCAGTAATTATTATATTAAAATATATTTTTGGCTACCTCCTCAATAAGTTGTTTTAAGGCTTTTTTTAAGAAATGTTACTTCCTTTCCATTTTTTTAGAGGAAAGCAAGGAAGCAGCATCCCATTTTGAGATTTTTATATTTTCAACAAATAGGGTAATTTATTTTGGTATCTTTTGCGTTGCTTTGGTGTGTTTTTATTGATTTTTTATTATTTTATAATATTCTTACATTTGCCTATGCCAGATGTTACAATAATATAACACATTTCGCCATTGAAATACGTGGGATCGATGTTCCTGTTATCGACAGTCTGTGCTTTTCTTACGCGGAGGCAGGGGAGGAGCCAACAACGTACTACTTAGAGATCGTTCGTTCGAAATAGCGATGGCTTTTGGGGCAGCCACGTGGACATTGCTCGTTATTTTCCTAAGTACTACTTTATCTCGTTCATTATTCACAACGATCAATCATTTTTGGGCAACCCACCCCAGATCAACTTTCTGTGTCTGTGAATTATATATATATATATATATATATATATACACACACACACACACACACACATATATATTTTTTTGCAAACTGCTGCCTAGTTCTTCTCTGTTTCTGCTTTATGGGACTTCAGCTTCTGTGGGGTAAGTTAATGGTCATCACTGGCATTAGACAATTGCTTCTGCCCTTTACCTGGCTGGTTACCGGTGGCTCCCTGTGTCTCCTGCTTGTTACCTTCTATGAGCCTGGAAGCAGCCTGCCGCTCAATGTGGCCTTCTGCCAACAGAGCCATTTGAAAATGCAGATTTTTAAAAAATATAGAGCTGTATATATACAGTATATATGGTTGCTAAAGGACGTCGTTCACAGGATCGGCTCGCTGTAGTCAGCGTAGGAGAAGCTGGCCTAATAATCCAGTTCTTCTTGCTTTGCCCTATTGCCCTACTGCTGCCAGAGGTCTCCACCTGCTTTGTGCGAAACCCCAGCCAGCTTTGCACTTTGCTCATCTACAAAAGAGATGCATGTGAGATGTTACTTATGCCATTGATGGGTTTTCAAGTGATGGCTGAGACTCTTTTCTCCGACAGCTGATGCTGTTTTTTGACCGCGATGCCGCTCCCCGGCAGTGAATCCAGATTGACACTTGTCACAATAACGAAACCCGCCGTTGTGGCTGAGGATCAGTGACCTCGTTCGCTGGGGTCGCCTTCCTGAGTGGAGGTGGGCACCTTTTAAAGGATACGCCATTTTTTATGACTTAATTACTTATCCTGGCTCCAAGAAGGACCTGCCTTTTGGGAGATAATGAAGAATGGACTTAGACGACTAGCAGGTGACTCACACGGGGAGACGGGCCAGCTGAAGACTACGGGGTTCTCCCTCGTTAAACAAAAAACGGGCCAGCTTTATCATTTATTCATTATCCAGCGTAAGGAGGCACATGGGGGCCGGCAGAGTGGGAAAGCCAGTCCTCCATCACTGTTTTCGCAGAGGGACTTTATGTGAAAGGTAACATATGATACACGGCGACTAAGGGAAGGCAGGTCATGGGAGCTGTGGCTCCGCAAACCAGGAGCAGGAAATGAAGGGGATCTGCCTGGCCGCGGACGGCCAATCAGCAGCCGCGTGCTTACAAGCTGTTCTGTAAGCAGCTTGGCTTACCGCTAACGTTATTACAAGCAAGAGGAGAGAAAGTGAGGCCCAACAACACAGGATGTCGCATTAATCCACTAATCGTGTTAACCGTAATCGAATCAGTGAAATGGCGAGTCTGTACTGGATCTAATTATAATTAAGTAATAATGAATTCAGGAACTTTTTTAATCATCATCATTATTATTAGTATTATTAACAACAGCAACAACGACAACAGGAATTCATCACCGTTGCAAAGTTTTGTAAAATTAAATTCTGAGTGGTGAGACCTTGCATCAGTTTACATCCAATAAACAAACAAGCCTTTAATAGGTGCTGGTAGAATAACATTTCTAGAAGATTAGGGAAATGTTATTTTCTCTAATAAACAGGCATGTTGCTGTCGATCCACATAATAATGGCATAAAAACAATGTGGCACACTTGTTCAGCATCTCATTAATTTTCCATATAAACACTGTAATATAGGAGCTGCTGATTCATTTAGTTACACCCATATGCTCAGCATTTTCCGGCAGGATTTTTGACACCCTGTAAAGTGACGAAGACCACGGGTGTCTGGGTGATAATGGAAAATGCTGGAATGGTCCTTAAAGGGTCTCCCTCGTGGCTTTATAACGTGTCACTTTCTGAATGACCGGGTGGCTTTACGGCGAATGTAGCCTGCACTTAATGTGATCAGTCTTCCCCACTTAAGAAACTGAATCAAACGCCGAACAGGATAGGGATGTTTTATTTTTGTCACTTCTCCCATAAACAGTAAGCAGATGGCCCTCTTATAATCAAACTGGACCTGTTTTGGTCTGGCTTTTTGCTGCTAAAGATGGGCAGGTCATTGGTGCAGTAATTTTCAGTGTCCCCAGCGGACGTGTAGGCCCAGACTCTGAAAGTTACTTCCCCAGTTCCTTAAGGTGCTGGGACCATTTGTTTTCTGGATATTCCCCCAAAGTCTCTCCTCACTGTGTGCTCAAGGCCTTGCAGCAAAATATCGATGCAGAGTAAAAAAAAAATCTCCGGTGAAATGTGCTCCGGGCCTATACAGAGCCAAAAGGGATGTAAAATTAATTCTGTTTTGACTGAATGTTTTTCCATTTTCCCATGTGAATCATCAAGGCCGCAGCCTTTCTGTATGAACAAAAAGAGTCACGCAGTCTCCCCTAAAACTCTTAACGTCATTCCGATACTGGGCCCTGAAAAACCCAGCCCCAGCTGCATAGCTGTATTTAATATGCCCGCATCCCAGCAGACGGTGGACATGCAGCACAGAAATGACCTGTGCTAACTGAGAGCTGAAGTGGACCTGAAATGCATGAACATATGAGATTACGTTTGAGTGACCTCTATGGCTCAAAGACCCAGTGTCACGCCCTGTTCCTGTGGCCCCCATTCCCGTAATACCTGCTCCATGTCTTGTTTTAGTCCCTGCTCAGCGGACTCCTCCCCCTCAGTGTTGGACCCGATAAAGGCAATGCTGAGGAGGATACTTTGCTTGCGGGGAGATTGCCCCCTAAAGGTGCCTGCCCTGCCCCAGAGGAGGATGACACTGTGCCCCTGGTCGGTCCAGATGAAGGCGCTACCGCGCCACTGCCCCGTCCGAGTGAGGGTGTCTTTACTCCCCCAGCCGGTCTAAGAGATGATGCTGCCGCACCCAGCGCGCTCCCAAGGGCGCTGTCCAGGTCTGTGGCTGCCGCTGCTCGTGCTGCTGGGTCCTTTCCAGGTGAGGCTGCCACTACTGCTGTGCTCCGCTCATCGCCTGCTGTCCCCACTCAGCCCGGGGAGATGCCCTGCACGCCGCTCGAGGTCCCTGCGGCAGCTGCGGCTTTGCCTTCCTCCTCACCTGTTGGGGTGCCCCCTTTGCCTTCCTCCTCGCCTCCTCTCCTCGTTCCTCCGTCTCCCTCCTCACCCCCTTTGGGGTCCCCTCCTGCTCCTGCCTCACGGCCACCTGCTACCCCTGCGGCTGCCGCCCCTCCCGTCCGATCCTCCTGTGTGCCCCGCCTCCTCGTTTACCTCGTGTGGAATCCCTGCGTTCCCCAGCTGTCTCTCATTACTTGTCCTTAGTCCTGTGTACTTCAGTCTGTGTTTGAGTATGTTTCCCCAGTCCTGTCATTGACGTTACGTGGTGCTCCCTACTTGTGTGACTCCTTCCAATAAACCCCGTGTTCCCCCGACCATCTGGACTCCTATCCCTGCTTCCCTGCTCCGCACCTGGCTTTGAACATGACACCCAGTCAGGAAGCAATAGCAATTTTATTTAAAAGCGATATTTGAGTTATTGTCACACCTCAGAAAGGTTTTGGCACCACGTTAAGCGGAACATTAGTATTCATCTCGTTTTGTTTACATCGGCACATGCCACTGCGGCACCGCTGCTCAGGAGCCTGTCAGAATAGTGTTTTGTTTCCTTTTTCTTTTTTAATCTCGCCCCTCCCTCTTTATTTTGACCTCTCCCGCTGTCCCTGCAGCTCCCAAGTCAACATACCCTCGCCCTCCATAGCCGATCTCACTGAGGTTCCGGCCCCCCCAACCCTACCCCCTCTGTCTGCCCTCCTCCTGACTTTCAGCTGACCCCCTCATCTGATTCAGGACCCACTGGGATTCTCATCCCTCTTATTTTACATTTTTATTCATTTAGCAGACCCTTTTATCCAAAGCGAGAGTCCCAGGAGCCACCGGGGGTTAAGGCCCTGGCCGTGGCCCAGTGGCCCAATGGTAAACCAGAGCGATCACAGGCGTGGTGACCCATCCTGCTACTGGCCACCCTCTCTCCCCATCGCTGCCAGAGCCATTCTGTGGCTCGCAGTACAGTTTTCCCCTGACTTCACCTCTAATGTCCGCTTCACCTCGCTTTTCATTTCCACTGGCTTTGATCATCCATCGCTGACAGCCTCTGTCCCGTCGTTCCTCCTTTAGTCTCTCTTATATGTATATTTATTAGTTCCCAGGCTCACCGCAGCCCACCTATGTCTTTACTCATTTACTCTCGCCACAGACACCTATGATTTTGGATTCATTTAGTGTGGGTGGTGATCCAGCAAATCTCCACGTAATGTGATGATTTGTTTATAAATGCAGGACACATCTACGGAGTCAAACAGTGCTACGGATGGTTCATTGCCAGATTTCCCTGTCAGATTTACACATTTAAATGCAAATTAAAGAAAACATCTCATGTCAGATTCCTGCACTATTGCATCCATTACTGCCTGCTTGTAACCGGTTCCTCTCCTACACTGTCGATGCGCAGGGCTCTGAACCGGGGACACTATCTGATTCATTTTGTTTGCTGCAGCTTGTCGGATTATCTCCAGCCAGGTCACGCATGCCGATCCTTGACACCGGGGACGTACAGGTCCCTTGCCATCATGGTTGATCCCTCCCCCATAAATTAAAAAATAAAATAAAATAAAAAAATCAGTTGGCAGACTGAGCTGCCTGTTTTTCTATCTATTTATTTTTACCACAGTATTAGTAAAGCCAGCTAGTAAATCACTGGCTATGCCCCCAGTTTTCGTTAGCACCTCTGGGAAAACGACTTAACCTGCAGTTAACGGGCCCGCCTCCATGAATGGTTAAAACTGGTACCGGCTACTAACCATCACCCCAATAGTTCAGTAAAACCAGATCAGAACGTACAATTCATAGCATAAAAGCATGTAAATAATCATAGTTACCAGCTTCCTGTATGAGAAGCCAGCATCAAGAGAAGACAGAGCTATACGTCTGTACCTATACAGTTAATAAACTATATATTACAAACATCATAACCATCTTAGTGTCATGCCCAGCCTATGGATCCTCCTGTGTGCCACGCCCCCTCATTCCCCTCCTGCAGATCCTCCCGTCCTCAGCTGTTTCGTGTCCCGTGATTAGCGTTTCCTGTATTTAGTCTGCCCCAGTCCTGTCT
>JAODKM010000040.1:4922682-4932971 GCA_026780845.1 Petrocephalus sullivani
TTTGTGTATGTAGAAAAATTTTCCGATGTTTGAGTTCAGCTCATGAAAAATGGGAGCAAAAACAAGAGTGTTGCGTTCATATTTTTGTTCAGTGTATATAAGCAAGCTCTACACAGGATACGTTCAGCTTATTACTCTAATCTCATCGATCGCATTAGAAACAATCCTCGCTACCTTTTTAAGACTATAACTCGTCTAATGAATAAGGCTGAACCTGAGCTACTGAGTAATATTGGGAGTGAACTTTTTATAAACTTCTTTAATGATAAAATTGCAAACATTAGGCTTCAAGCTTATCCAAAGGGCTCACAAATAATTATGATACAAACAGAACGTGAGCACACCCTTAATGCTTTTGAATTAATTAATGAACAGTAACTGATGAATATAATAACTAAAACCAAATCGACCACGTGCCTGTCACGCTTTCGGCGGGATGAACGACCCATAATGCAGGCTGCTGGGATAAAGCCCTTCAAAGGGGTGTTTATTTGCCAGGATACAGACAAACACGGGGGAAAGCGCGATAGCAACCATAAGGGTATGAACAACACTCAACAAGGGGCACAGGACACAGACTCACTAAAATAGGGCAGGACATCAAGGGGCAAACAAGAGGCAGCTGAATAAAGGAAACAAGCGGAGAATTCACACGAGGCAAACACAATCAGGGTCAGGTGCGACTAATTAAGCCCCGCCAGAGGGCAAAACAGGGGAAAAACACGAAGGGCGGGGCTGAGCGTAACAGTTATAAATTGATCTTGGTTTATATTCACAATCAACAATGACGTTAGGTGACTACATATCTCACTAGCAATGTTAAGTTGTTAAAATTAGCGATATAAATTACCGTAATCTATACAAATGATCGCCAGGATTACAAACGTTAACCAATACAAAAAGAAATACTCGTTAAACAGATGACGTCATAAAACATTGTTGAATTAGATGTCGAATGCTCTTGGTAGACAGAGGAGGATAGCCGTAAATTTCTATTGTAAAAAGTCACAATTGGCTCAAAAAGATGACATACTCAGTTTTCACCAGACAGTACGATATGTTCAGCATCAGCTTCTTCGCTTCCTAACAAAAAAATATATCTGTCGCGTGGGTGTTTGAAATTTACCACGCCGTTGGCTAGTGTGAGCCACTATCTGGAAATCTTGTGCTTGGACTGGTGATGGCGAAGGGGGCGGCCTCACTAGCTAGTGAGGTGAGATCTAAGCTCCCTGGATGCCTGGTGTGATCCAAAAGCCTTCCCATGTGGCACTGGCCACCTGGCCCCCAAAAGAAGTGCCCCACCTGAGGAGAGACCCTGAAGGAGTGTCCATATGGCCACAGATACTGTCATCCAGTCATTATGTGACTTAATGCATTAACTTACACATTCACTGCTTCCCACTGAAGCGCACAATATTCTATGGTGTACTGGCCCACTCATCAGCAGCTCCAAACTGTCTCATAATCTGTTTTAGTTCAATTTGTTTTGCCACAAAATTAAAATTTGTTTTCCTAGTAGGTTAAAGCAAGCCCATCCACAATTCTTTTTTTCTCCCAACATCAAAAACGAAAAATCAAACTTCAAACAGTGTCGCCTCGGAAAGTGCATCCTCCATGCGGCCACGAAGCATCGCCGCGTCCTGGCATCCGCGATCTGGAGTGACTTCTAGTTCTTCCCTTATGTGTCACCAGTGTCAAAACTTCACTTTAAATTCCGCCAGTGTCAGTTTGCCCATAACTCTGCCTGCACATGGTGCAACTCCGATATTGAACTGGCTGGAGAATGTTACTGAAATACTACATCCAGAAGCAAGATGAATTTAAGATTTAAGAGCATAAATATGTTTAGACTTTCCCTCCCTTATCTCCCACTGTCGTAATGAAGACTTGAGTCACGGGGTATAGTGGTTTTCCATATATGGTATGGCTGCGGAATACTGAAATGGGTTCAAAAATAAGAGGAATGTGGCAGTGCAGTTAAGCTATGATGGGGTAACCATCGGTACATTGTGGGTTCTCACACTGGGTCTCGATCTGGTTTTGCGATGTTGCACGGGCGTCATAATGCGACGTTTCCAAGCGCGTAAGCTGTTCTGCGCAATGGTGAGGCATGTGCAGAGTAGTTGCTTCAAACAGGTCTGACTTCTGAGCAAGTAAATCATTTTAGCGGATTGCTAAACTTCGCAGCAGCCACAATAAAACCACAGCTGCGCTTCAGGGAACACCTGCTGGAGCTTATTAGTGCAGGTTTTATGACATTTTTATGCAGAAAATAGCCGAAACTATTAACCTCCTTGGAAGGTGATGGTAGTCAATTGCTTTTTAATGCATTTCAGTTCTCCTTGTCGGATTTTTAGCCAGGAGCCGGTGACAATATTAATGAAGATTATGCCCAAATTCGGGAGGTGTACAGCGAAGCAGGTTAGGGATCTTTGCCCATGTCCAGAAGGTTGTGGGTTACAGTGGCTGACCCTAAGCTTTCCCGTCAGACAAGAACATCTTCAGTATAAATAAATATAAATGTACAGGGCCCTCGTCGGTATTAGACATAACGCTATGGGCATACTGTCGCAACATACTGCCACCTTGCTGCGACATACAGTTACAGCAACGGACAGTAATGTGTGCCCCAAAATACAGGCTATGATAATCGCAGGTCACAGGATGGCAGTACAGTCTTCAAGCCTCAAGTTCTTCCATTGCAAGCATCCTTCAACTGAGAACCTAATGCTTCCCACGAATAAATAAACCACAAATCCAGAAGGACATTGACAAAACTGTAATGGATGATGTTTGACAGTGACATCAATATCTGTCGATTGATCGAACTGCTCTGGTCGTAAACTTCCACTAGGGAAAACTGATTCCCAACCCTGACGCAAAGGCTGGATAGATGAACGGATGAAAGTACCAGTCAGGTTGTTTTATCTGCTGCTAACTTGAATAAATCCGAAACATGTTTCAGAATTATATGACAAGAAAGCTTTCACTCCCACTAGCCTGCATGCAAAGGCTTTTTTTTAAATCAGACTTGAAGCATGTGTTAGCGGAACAGAGCTAACGGTAAAGCAGTTGAGGGCTGACGTTGCCTTTCGCTAACGCAGATCGCGTCAACCTCCCCCCGACGTTCAGTGAGGTCAGCGTTTCCGAGCTTTGCTCTTAAGTCGGCATCTGAGAGGATCATTCTCCCTTCCCTTTGATGAATACTTTTGAATGGCACTGTTGATGTCAAAACCCAGATTAGACTGGGAAAAAAAAGAGCAGAATAAGACTGGACTGGCGGAGAAGAGGAACATTATCATCACAATTTGGACTGCTCTTATTTTAGATGATAGTGTAGTGGATAAGAATATGGACGTGCAGACTGGAGTTTGATGGTTTAAACTGCAGAAATGGCCTCGTGACATATCCCTAGAACAAGGTTCTGCATCAACATCCTGCAGTGCAAAGCGATAAAACTGTCAGCTACTTTTGATAATAACGAAGTAACTGCAGCAAGGGATGATAATAACAGAACAAACTTTATCACTATATCATAACTAGAGCGTATACATTAAACCAGTGAGCTGCCAGTCACTGCCAGCCTTGGCCAAATGGGAACCAATGCAGCAGGCGATGAAAAACCGACTAAGGCAGCCAGTGATTGTCAAGGCCTGATAGTCTCACGCACCATGGCTTCCCAAGCCCCCGCTCTCCCTCTGCCCCCGTTCCTCGGCGCCACATTCAGCCGCATACAGATTTTAAGCATCGCCGCCGTTTAGCTAACGGTTTGCATTCAAGGTCACCCGAGCAGAACAGCTTGAAAGCTGGTGTGAGAGGACCAGAGGATGACGGCTGGGGAGGCCATTTCTGAGGCTGAGACATCGCTGACAGTAAGCGGATAAAGAAAATGGAAGTAATGCAATCCATATCTCCGCCAAAAGCAGACCGAACACCTTATGAAATGCATTTTATCTCATTTTTTCCCCCCATCTATTTTTCCCCCAATAAAGAGCAGAACAAAACAACATCTATTTATGCAAGCACCAGAGCAGAAGTTAAAACGTGTAAAATACGCGGAAATGGAAAAATAACGTGGCGAAAGGTCCCTGTCAGCAGGTCAGCGTGACACGATAACGTCTCCACATATTGAAGTCTACGTCGGTCTGCAGAATATATTAACATGTTTGCACTGAAGGCCTTGTTGACTTTTCACCGTATTTTGTCTGGGAAAATCACAGAGATAAACAAAAGCCCGGGTGACTCACTGTCAGACAGCGATTTGGAGCACTGCTGTACTGTCCACACTGACTGGCCATAGGCATCAGCTCCCGTTTCCCCCTTGCGAGCACTGCAGAGGCTCTGCTGTATAGCTGTAAAAGCACGTTGCCAATCCTGTGTGTTGCTAACTGTCTTGTCCCACTGTATGGTTCAAAAAGGCCCCCCCTCAGGTAGTGTAGCAGAAAGACAGAATATGTATTATATATAATTCAAATCAAAAGCTAATTTGTCCAAGCAATATTTGGTTACACTTTACTTTATAAGCTTTACTTTATAAGCATTTGTTCAGACTTTTGTGGCTGAGTCCCCTATGTCAGTATTTATGACAGCCACAAAACAACAAAAAAACCTTTATAAATGCTTCTAAGTTATGACATGAAACGCTTGTATTGGTGACATGTAGCTGTCGTAGAGTACCCCTAAGTAAAGTGTCACCTAATATTTTACAGATTAGATTAGGTACACTTGTTGACCCAAGGGGCAAGTTGTTGTGCACAGAGCAACAAGGCACAAAAATAAATTTCATGCAATATGGAAAAGGACAGTAATCATAGTAAATGCAGTGCACACTATATATGTACATACAAGGAGGTTGGACAAAACATTGGAAATGTCACATCAAAAAGGAGTTTAATCTTGAAGTCATTGAATCATAATAATAAACCTATAAAGGTGAGTCGGGATAGGTTGAACGTGAATTAGCAGCCTGCATCAGCAAAAAAGGACATCTGATGATCAGCAGTTTGATAGGTGAGACTTAAAAACTACACGAAGCAGCTAACAGAGCTGCAGAAGGGTCAAAAGAGCTCCTCAAATGAGTTGTTGAAATGTTGTCGTCTACAAAAACTGCAACGTTATTTAATGTGTCGGGAGAACACACACAAAATACAGACAAACTGCATCTGCAACAAGGAACAGTGGTCACAGGGCCTCACGCACACAAAAATACAGCCATACAAATCACCACAGAACTGAATCAACACCATGACCAAAAAAAAAACTGTTGTGAGCTTCACAAAGCCGAAATTTATGGCAGGGCTGCCATTTAAAAATCAATCGTATCCAAGGCTGCTGCATAAAGATGTACAGTATTACCTGGATTAAGTAACACAAAACCTGCAACTCAAAAAAGGAATATAGTCTGATGAAACATCTTTCACCACTTGGAGCGATTATAAGTTTGGATAAAGCCATAGGAAGCCTTCACTGCGCTATGCTTGTTGCTACAGGCAGCCATCTTGTGGGAGTCATTAGGTCACATGACCGCTCTGAATGGCTATATAACATCCAAGGAAAGGCCACTTTACAGTGTTAGCAGCACCCGGTGTTATAAACATCGGCCCTCTTAGTGTCCTTATTTTCCGCAATAACCCCCCAAGCACAAAGTGGTTTCATAAACACGAGGATGAGGTCAGACACCGTCCATTGCCTCCCCAGGCACCAGAAATGGACATCATTGAACATTTAAGGGGAGGTTCTGGGACACGGAGTGTGAAGTGGATTTCCCTCGAAACACAAGGCTGTTCTTCCAGAACAATGCTCCAGTATCCCACTACAGACAGGACATGCATGACAGTGTTCCAAGAAGAGGGAGAATTGTTCTGAAGGCATAGGGAGGCTATAATCCTCATTCGGGCTTTAATGTTAAAATATTAAGTGTTTTTGTTTTTCTATCCACACTCTGTACATACTTATATCTTGTATCAGGATGATACACATAGCAAGACTGGTGACAGGAGTGGTTTATAAACATGAAAGTGAAGTGGAACATGGCCTGCAGAGTCACCAGAGCTGAATATTACTGAGCCGCTTTGGGGTGTTTTGGAGGAGTGAGTCAGGAAGCGTTTTCCTCCACCAGCATCACATGGGGACCTGGCCACTGTTCTGCAAGAGCAATCACTCAAAATCCCTCTGGCCACTGTGCAGGACTCGTGTCTGTCATTCCCAAGACAAACTGATGCTGTATTGGCTGTAAAAGGAGGCCCTACACCATTCTAATGAAGTATTGTGGTAAAACCAGGTGTTTCAGTTTCATTATCCAACCAAAAGTCTGTGACGAATACTGACAATACTTCTACTTTGCATTATTCTCTAATTTTATATGTAAATCTTCATTACAAATTATATAACCAGCACACCAATTTCAGTGAAAAGTTGAATGTCAGAATGGTTTAACATTTGGTATGTTGCCCTTTTATTTTGATGACTGAAAGCACTCAAGCCGACATAGACTGAAGGGGTTTGTGCTAAACCCGGGGATCCACGTCACCTCATCATAATCTGAGAATCTTCCAAAGATCATCTTGTGATGTCACTGAATTCTTGGCTTTTTTTTGTCTTTAAGTGCAAGTCTGGGGTCATTCTTCTGCTGCGGTATGGATCCTTCTCCATAACGAACCAGACCACAGAGTGTGGCAGGATTCTTACCATTAGGGTGGCACAGCTCATCTGGGTGGAGTCGATTCAGTGCTGGTATCTAATTCCACACAGTATTCAAAAGCCTAAAAGATTTAGATATTCCCACCTCCATGTTTTATAGTTGTTTCGGTACACTGTGGTATCATTCTCTCTCCTGTTTCCTGACATAACCATACATGATACTGTAGTGCAGACGTTTGTGAATTTCACATATAAATATGAGCATTTAGATTAGCATACAGAAATACATTCAGACTGGACATTGAAAGCAGCAGTTTTTCTCCTTTTGTTAAGTCTTTTTTTGTTCTGCATTTCAGAGGGAAATTTCTTGGCCGTCGAAGTTGGGGGGGGGAAACAGCAGAAGGAAAACGTGGCAGTTCGTCTGAAAGGGTAAGAACCGGACTGACAGCTTTCAAGGCAAAATTGTAAAAAGGTCACCACAACAGCTGTAGCTAACAAGCACAAATCCTGCGGCTATATGCTAACAAGCACGTAGCTGTCAGACACAATCGCAGGATTATGTGACAAAAATATATATATATATATATATATATATATACATTTCACATACCAATTACATAACTGTGCAAAAGAACACAGGATAGTGCTCTAACACCAGAAGACATTATTTAAAACATGCCAGAAATATTAGTTTGATGCAAAGAAAGAACAGGTAAGTGTCTTTTGCATACAAGCTCTATGTACCCCTAGTGAAGGTAGCTTTTTTTCCTACTTAATTTCTGACAGAAATACAGGAAGACGTTCCTGGCAAAGTTTCTGGGAATGATAGTTTGGGTGCCTTTCTTTTAGCTAGCTGCTCAAAGAGGATCCTGAAAATTTACGGCACAGACACTTTGCGAGTATACTTTTAACAAAGGTCGGGGCTGAAATGAAGCAGTTCTTCTGAGCTTTACATTTAACACTGGGAACTCAATCCTCTACCCCGTTTTCTGTACCCAGGAGGATATATGATTTCTGTTATTTTCAGGAGTTTGGCTATTGTGGCACAGAGATATGAGTGCACCACAAAGGCCAAACTGAAGGACAGTCAATTGAAATGTGCCAAATCACTAATTAAACAAGGCATTAAGAAAATGTGAAGACTTTCTAGTTAGTTCAATCATATGCCTTTACAGCTTGTTAGCAGAATGTGCTGTCCTTTTTATGTTTGCTCATTAAGACTAAAATAAGTTTACAAGAAGAACAAAAACTATTTGATTGTTGGAGCTCTCTGCATGAGGGTGACATCAGCACCTGCATAAGAGCATGACCGAGCTATACTGTAGATAATATATGAATATTTATAAGGAGCACCTACTTCTCTGGCTTGGCTGTCAGGCTGAATCTGAAACCTGCATCAAAGCCCGAGAGGCGAGCCAACTGCTCTGCCTCCTTACAAGCTGCTGTCTTGTTGAAGCCCGGCTCATAGACCCGGACAGGTGTAGCTGGGGATGGCGATGCATGGTGAAGAGCAGCTTGGTGTCGCACTCCCCGAGTGGCATGGCTGCAGCCTAACCCCACATCACCGTTTCATCTCTCCTATTTGCCCGGGCTTGCGCCAGCCACTCCGGCTTCCTCCCGCGGTTGGAGGACAGCTCGTCTGATCGCCGCGTTTCGGGGTGCACCCGGCCTAGTGCCCCATCCTTCTGGGGGTTCTCTCGGGATCGCTGTGACCCTCTGGCTAATTGGCAAAGCGACGAGGAATGAGCGGCTTTCCTGTGGCGAGCGCCGCACCACCCACCTGCGAGCTCGGTGCTGGTGTCACGCTTTGAGATTCACCTTTCCTGAACCTCCTTCTTCTAAACTTTTTACAAAGTGGAACTACATCGATTTTTGTAGTATTCATATTAACCAAAAGAATTAGAAAAATGCAGCAAAATGGTGTGTTTCAGTCCTGCTTTGTTAAGCTGTTTTTTTCCATTTTTAAATGCTGACATTTACAATTTTTTTTTTCTTCGCTGGAAATGTCTCGTAACAACCTGGTCTGCAGAAAGTGAAAGGCTGGGCTTTTTATTTACAATGGCTATACCTCGAATTTCTATGTAATTTATATTTCTACCAAGGAAATCAAACAGTTTCCTTAGCTATCTTTATGGACATAAAAGCATGAAGGCCAAAACCAATTTAAGAAAAAGAAACGGGGTAAAGAATGAATGTAATTCTAGAAAACGTGACTCTTTCATTTACCACTTTATTTTAAAATGAAAGAGAGAATGACTCACGGATGTTAACCCATGACTAAAACATGTGGCCTAAATGTCAGTGCTGCTTCACCTGCTTTGCTTTGAGAGTATTTCGGAAAAAAGGACTGTGGACGTCTCCGTATCGGGACCTAAACAGAAGCTCGCCCAAGGCTACCGTCTGTGGAACCTGCCATCTTCGGTACAAAAGCAAGCTTACAAATTAACAAAAAAGTGATGGCCTTGCACAAAAAAAAAACATCCAAACAAATAATGACAACGAATAGACGGCAGGCTGGGAACAGCAGTCACATTGAAAAGCTACCGCTAACATCTATATATTGTCTATATTAATGGAAGAGCGGGGATCAAATCAGTAGTGCTGCACAGTTTAAGTAGTATAGCCGTATTTTTGGGGAAAGCATAGTCAGACCCTGGAGTCTGCACAGAGGGTTAAGGGCCTTGCTGAAGGGCCCTACAGTAACGCCACTTTGCTAACCCTGGAATTTGAACCAGTGACCATTTGATCACAGGAAAAGGGCCCCAACCATATATCCTTCCATCTTCCATAGCCTCTTATCCAGTTCATGGTGACAGCGAGCCTGGAGTCTATCCCAGAATGCACTAGTCATGAGAGAGGATGCACTAAGGTCTGCACAGGGGAGACAAAAACACACACACTTAGAGCAAAAATCCACTCCGTTTTTGGAGTGTGGAATGAAACCTGTATCCAGAGAAATTCTATGCAAATACAGGAAAGATAGGAGGACTCTGTACACGTCGACCTGGGGGTAGGAATGAAATGGACAGCAGTGGAGGTGTGAACTCACGGTGATATCCATTAAGCCGCCATGTCTCTGTCATGCTCTCACGGTTTTGCTGGTGAACAATCAACATTGATTCAGCACACATCACAACATTTACCAAAGCCTGAGGTCTGAGCAGAGTTTCCCAATCCGATCCTTGAGGACCCGCAGACAGTCCATGTTTTTGCTGCCTCGCAGCTCCCGGTAGCAAAAACACCTATAGCATGAGACACAGTAATATTCATATTCATGGGAGATGATATTAATTCACTGGTGCCATTACTGGTGAGTGGGTTCCAGCCCTGTCAATATTCCCAGACATCTCACTGAGTAATCTGACCGCATTCAATCATTTACTAATTTACTGCCATAATTATAGCGATGTGTTATCATTTGCAAGGCAGCAGGTACCTGGGCTGTTAATCTAAAGGTTGCCAGTTCAGATCCCAGGAAGCATCTCGTCGCTCTATCTTTCAGTGGGGTTTTTAGCCTGAAAACCAGTAAAACCCTTGGAAAACAAATGAGCTAATTAATGAAATGTAAGGCAGAGTGTCGTGTTTGCGGCGGGAGGAACGACCCATGATTGCGGCTGCAGGCGTTAAAGCCCTTCCAAAGGGCATTTATT
>JAODKM010000040.1:4940540-4950904 GCA_026780845.1 Petrocephalus sullivani
GACAAGATGTGTCTAAACAGGTGAAAAGTGCTTGTGGTTTTGCCAGAAGAGTGACTGATTCAATAAGTGGGTTCAGGCATCTGAGAATTTGGCTCAGAAGATAGGGTTTAGTGTTTTAGCAATCGAGAAAAACTGTAACCAGCAAAGAACACCCATGATTCACTAAGTGATATGTACAGAAACTAGCTAATCATGCGGTTTGCGCTATAAACTTTTATTTGAAACCCCACAAAGGACAAAGGAACAATGAAAGGACAATGACATTTTACAATTTCCTTTCTGACCGAGGCAGACCGTGGCTAACTGAAATTGTGGTTACTGAAATGGCAGAACCAGGGGTGCCGTTGTAATTTACTCAGTGGTGGCAATAGTGGTATTTTCAGACTTTTTCTCTAATGGTTTTCATGTCTTTTGATGCGAATTCGACTGTGTTGTGAAGTAAGAACAACGCCGTTATCCAGCAAGCACCTAGCTGTGTTTATTTACCGGAGGCACAAAGAAGATCATCTGGAAGATTGTGCACGACGAAAGCCCCCCCCCCCAAAATGTCAGGGCCACAAATATAAAGGGCCCATGTGTCGTGCTCAGCCCCGCCCTCCGTGTCCGTTCCCCTGTTTTGCCCTCAGGCGGGGCTTGATTCGCCGCACCTGTCCCTCGTTGTGCTCTGCCTCGTGTTTTGCTCCGCTTGTTTGCCCCGCACAGCTGCCTTGTGTTTAATCCTTAATGTCCTGCCCTATTTAGTCGGTCTGCGTCCTGTTCCCCCGGTCGGTTGTTGTCGATGCTCGTGTACACTCGCTGTTGTGTTGGCTCCCATGTTTACCCCGATTCACCCCGATTTACCCCGATAGCTGCAGTTATGGGTCACTCTTCCCGCCGCAGGCGTGACACCATGTCATATTATTGTGTTGATTTCTTAATTTCTATATTCATTCATATGATTGATTTTGGTCAGTGGATTTTCTTTGGGTATCGCTGGTCTATTGAAGAAGTGAAGATTTTCCAATTAGCATGATTGGCTTCCGCAGTGATGAATTTGGAGTATCGGGTCACAGTGCTGGATGTGTCAGTGTGATATCACGCCATCTAATATGGAAAGGAACAGCGCATTGTTTTGGTAGAGGTATACCATTCCTGAGAAATCATTTGCAACAAAACCGTAATCTAAATAAAGCTGGATTTCAACATATTACAAATATTATACATTATGTTAATATCTTAATATGTTAACAATGAACAACCATTGGTTCAAACACAGAAACCTGTTAACATTTAAACTTCAGCTTTAAGCTGAATCAGTTGTCGCGAAAGCTCTTTGACCAAAGAATGTTTTTTTTTTTTCCCTGTACCAAGAGTCATTTGGGTGAATCAGAAAGCCTGAAAGCCTCTCTCTCTCCCTCCTTCTGCAGTCTGATTGCAGCACCAGCAAGGCACTCTGATCTGAAGAAACTGCCTGACATATCCAGCAGCTTCCATACGGGGACTGGCGGGTAAAGTCTGTTCAATTAAATAACAGTCCTCACTGTCAGAAGTAGACACATGTCAGCATCTGTGAAGATATGTGTGCTTATGTCTGTGCATGCATACAAATACATACAGAGTGACACATCTGCAATATGTATACTAGAAATGCACACACACACATATTTGTATTCTTGTGTTTGTCGGGACAGCCTATTCATTTCTATGGTCAAAACCTAAATCCCAGCAATGACAACCTTACTCAGCACTAACGTTATGTAACCAAACAAAATAAAAGATTTTTGGCATTTTTAGTTTTCTGATCACAGTGATCACATTTTTATAAAAATTGAGTTTCCCCTTGTGAGGACTGAAAAAATGGTACCCACAATGTCAAATTAACAGTACATACATACAACTCCACCCCCACCACACGCACAGACAGGTAGATACACACACACACACACCCTGCAAAAGACATTTTTAGCTCTATGTTGATGGCATCATTCACAAGCCTTTTAAAGTGTGTCAAGAAAGTCAGACTTGGCATTTTAGGCTAAGGAAGAGTGAGAGGGCGAATTAAAACATCCGTATTTTATTTTGCCTGTAACGCATGACGGTAATCTTGGTTACCTTATGATGCGAGTGACAGTAGCTCACAATAACCGCTGTTGTACTGTAATACATTTTACTGCATGAGAAAGAATGGTACTAATCCTGAATTCGCTATTTTATGGGCAAATTATCTTGATTTCCATGTAATTAATTGCAGATAATCACAGATGTAACAGAAAAATACTTTGAGGAAGCCCATTAGAAGCCTAGTACACGTGTAAACTGGAAACAGAAGAAACACAAAGTGCATATGTGTGTACAAATATAGTAAAAGTGAAATTGTGCTTTTATTGTGAATAAAAAAGTGTCCCTATGTCAGCAATTATTGTCATTAAAACTATTATGTGAGATATAGGTAAATGATGTGCCACACAGTATGGGATTGTTTATAAAAATTTTCAGCACTAGAGAAGTGAAAAATTGCAGTAATTACCTTTTCATCTGTGGAAAATTGTGTAATGATATGGGGGAGGGGGGTTGTTTGTTTGCATTGGGCTAGTTTGTTCGCTATGGTTCAAGGGAACAGCTGAATTTTTAGCACCTGAAAATGCCTTAATGTGTCAGAGAAAGATGAGGCAGTGAGGATTATTATTTGTCGTATGTTTGTCTTCTCATGTGAGCATCTCCCATGAAACGACAAACCACTCAAACGAAAGTATCTGTGCAAACAAACGCAGTACTCTCCTAAACCCATAGCGAATGCCGTTTAGCTATTGGCTAGTGAAAACTTTTACAATAAACATGAAACAGGCCTTTTGTGTTAAAGAAAAATATTTAACAAGGTGGGGAAAAAGAGAGGGAGTATAGGTATTGCTACACAGAATGTTTCGCTAACTGAAATAGATGTTCAATCTGTCAGCAGTGGCTTACTGCTTCTGAAGATATGTTTATTTTTCCCCTGAAAAAGCAAATTGAATTTTAAGCAGGCAGGGACCGGCTGGCCAGCCAGATTTGTCCTCCCGACCTATAATCGCTCATCGATGTGTCTGAATAACGTTTATTTGCTATGCACAATCCCAAATCAACATGACAGCACAAAACGAAATTAAACACAATAATAAGTCACAATGCGCGATTGTTCGAGCCCCAGGAAATGGACCAATGACAAAATTATTTTCAAACGGTTCATTCTCATCAACATCAGTGCGTTTTCCCCTTGCTCATGTCCACTGCCTTAAACAAAAAAAAACATTGACTTCAAAGTGCATATCATGTGTAAAACATGTAAAACATAAACAAAGAATACAAATCTTTAATTAGTCCTCTCTTCCACTGATGTTATGCCAGTCATTGGAAAATGAAAGCTTTCTTTTTCCGTGGTGATTACTGATATCGTGTACTCTATTTATGAAATACAGAGGGCAGAAGCACAGGGGCGATAACAATCCCAACAGAAATTTGCATTGGTAAATTAAGTTAGAAATATGAATTGTACCTTTAATTAAAAAGTCGCGTTCCAATAGATTCTTTCACATCCAATGGCAGCCAAATTAGATCTGGGGGGGGCAGAAAGAAATAACGATTCTGTTTTGCTGCCCTTGCCTGTCTGATTATGAAACAATTATGACTTCTAAGAGTACTTCATTATTACCAGGGACAGAGCTCCAATCTCGGGGACACAGTTGAAAAACTTTGTTGGGTGTGATATCTTGAGCGTTACATTGTCAGGTCCAGGACTTCAGTCTCAGCCAGAAGGCCCGCCAGTGATTTGCAGGGCTGGCAAAACCCTAAAAAGAATCTTGTTGATCACTGCTAGTCACAGGAACAAGGGCCCCAGTTACTCGAACAGATGGTCGTAACTGTTTTCCTCACAATTTAATGACTGTACCTCCGGGTCATTGTTTCATTTTTTTGCGTTAGCTTTGGCACCAGTGAATTCAAGTAGCCAATTTAACACAACATCCGAAAAAATGAATCATAATAATAACAAACCCAGAAGTTGCCCAGGGTGCCGTAAAATTTACAGGAGACTGTAAATATATGTTCTGATGCCCACTAAAATACCTGCCATTGGCAAAGCACTGAGAACCAGCTTCTAGAATATTCTAAGCATTAAACTGCCCAGTGCCCTGGCAGGAGTCACATGAACTAGCCGCTGACTCATATCTAGCACACCAGGCAGGGAGTCTTTAACCCCCTCCAGATGAATCACCCCTACAGCTCCGACTGTGAAGTGTTGACCTTTCTGTCACACCAAGGTTGTATTTGTGTACCTGTACGTTTACACCCCCCAACCCTAACCCTACCCCACCAGAGAGGGAAACAGCCAGAATTGCTACAACGATGACAGTGACTGCGAACTGGGCATATATCCAGTAAAGTGTTTGGTGCCCTAAAGATGCCAGGGAATGTCACGAAGACCTCGAGGATGTTTTCCTTTACCCACAATGCTGTGAGAGCCCGGAGCTCTGGGATGTGCTGAGACCTGCCTCAACTTAATATTCAGCTGTTTTTGGGCTCATTTTCCGTAATCCACAGTTCACAAGGAATGGTGGTCATTCAGCCGGCTTGCGCTATTTATTTGTGAAATTCGGCCACTTCTCCCGATGCCACGGTAACACCAGAACAGGCGGATAAAACCGGCGTACATGAAAGTGAGATTACCTCTGAAATGTGCAATTAATACACGCGGCAATGTGTATGAAACATCGTGATGATCAGCTGCCCCATTGGAAGGGCGGAGAGAATTACCTCAGCAGTGTGAAGTTTAGCCTGCTTAGCCCCATGCATATTTTTCTTTTTATTTACTGAAGCAGTTCAGATTAAGCACCAGTTTAAGTACCACACAAATCACAGAAGCTGGCCACATCCAAAGACAGCAGCCAACAAACTTTGCCCAGCACCAACTTATTAACTGTCTAAGATATATTGAATAAATTGTTATACATACACAATACACACACACACACACATACATTTATTAACAATAACAATGATAATTGGAAGGCATGAAGGTGAACTAGTTCATTTTAATCTGTGTGAAATTAACTTTGAGCTAGTTCTAGTTAAGTGTGAACTAGCATAACACTACAGACAGGTCTCCTTAACAGTGCTGTGCTTACCAACAGTCTAAAAACTGCAGGGCAGAATAACAATAATAATAATAAAAGAAAAATTCATGGCCTTTCGGTGAAGAAAGGCAGCACAACCCTTGGTATTGCTGAATCCAGAGTCGCAGGACATAATTTTCCTGTTGTTTCTGTGGTGGGATGACAACTCACACTTGTCACCAGCTGAGCGCAACACACTACGGCAAGCGGCGTGCACATTTTACCCATGTTTTATTCTTCTGGAAAGTGCCAAACTACATATTACCTGCATGACTGCCCCAAACTCATTCAATTTGCAGCTTTGATGCCTTCGTTCATTTCAGGAGACGACAGACGTTGGATTATAATACTGATCTACATTTTCAAAATAGTTTTTATACATTTTATACATAAGTTGCTTAGTGATACACCGACATTAATGTAGTAGCTCCTGCTTGTAATTTGATCCATCCACCTTGCACCCGTGCTCTGGGAGTGTCTCCTGGTAAGTGCAGGGCACAGGGTAGGGCGCCCTGGATGGTATTTCCATTCATCACAGGCCTCTCTCTGTTTTCAGCGCTACCGCCCACTGCTAGCTATCCTTTAGCCGATAGCACTGACAGAGCTGCACTCTGATTTGTAAAGTGAGCATCTGATTCACTATGGGAATCCGGAACATTACTGCCACGCACAAGGACACGTTCCATAGTGAGAGTCACCCTTCGATTTGTGGCTGTGGAATGGAGCGGTATTTATCGCTGACGTGACTTACTCGTAAAATTGGTATATAATTTTTTATGTACTTTCAGCATTTGCCGTATCCCAGTCCTTGGCTATTAAAACTTTCCGTACGACGAATTCTTCCGCAAATGGATGACGAGCTGAAGTGCGACCGCTGACTGAGAGCTGCCAGACACACTGTCGCAGCCTATATTATGAAATCGCAGACCTGCTTAGGCACTCCCAAGAGTGTGGCATTTATATTTTTGTTTGTTTTGTTCTGTGGGCGGTTTTATATTCATACATAAATCAAAGTGAAAAGCCCCTATTTATCAAGTTGTACGTGCAGTATGTGCGAACACCCCCCCCCCGCCCCTTCCGTGCCCTTTAAAAATACGTCAAGCTTTCCCCACCCAAAGCTTGCACATGAACACCCATTGGGTTTGACCCTAATTACTGCGCCCAGCCTTAGCAGGGAATAAATGCTTAGACTCTCCCAGAGGTACAGAGCGAGCCCGATCCCTGCTGATAAATACAGCTGAATCACTCTTCTGTCCACCGCAGGGAGGTATTCAGGTACTGAAGGAACCGAGTCAAGCCGACCTTCAAGATTATTTGCTGATGGGGTGTGAGTGTATATGTAAATAGTGGTAGCTTTTTGCCTACAAATTCTTAAATGCATAAATAATTTAAAGATAATCTTACAATCTTGTCAAGAAATCCATCCAGGCATTTCTAAAGACTTTTGGTCCCGAGCTGGGCAGAGCAGAAGCCTACATCAGGAAGTTATGGGAACAAAGCTCGGAACACCTGCACTGTGTGGAAAGTGGACGGCGGCCCTTACGTTGTGTTTATGCTGCAAAAGAGAGTTTGGACTTAATGTGTCTTAACATTAATGTCTTAATGTCTCCTCCACCAATGGCAGAATTTGGGCTTCTATGCCTACTATAAGCTTCTGCAACTTGTCGTTTTCCACAAAGAGATAAATCACAGCCTTCAGTGAATGACATGAGCTAACTCTCATCGTGTAATGTTTTCACAGATTCACCCTTCGGTGACCCTGAACACAGTCGCAAATTAGAGCAAATTAGCAATTATGGATTAACAGAGGAGAACCATCTGAAAACACTTCTCTGGAGGTAGAAGGTACAACTCTCTCACGTTGAAACAACACACAGACGGTGAAGCCCCCAGGAGAAAGCTGAACGGGCAAAAACAAGAAATGATCATGCCACTAGGGGAGGGAAGACCTCTGGCACAGGAAGTTTCCTGTGCGCCCAAAATCCACTACCAATATCCCCTCCACCCCCTCCCAGGCCGCCCTGCTGGGAAACGACGAATGAGAAACTCTCTAACTGGTTAGCAACATGGTAAACAGAGGGGAGAAGCTGTCCTCACAGCAGGGAATCCATTCCTCCGATTCTTCTCTGTATGTGGTTCTGTATGTGACAGAGAGACGAGTAATACTATTGGCTGCCTCGGAGGAGCTAATAAAATCTGTAAGGAGATTGCTCAGTGGCAGGACTGACAGCACCAGGGGGCCTTGGCACTGATTGGGGCAATAATAGGAGACGATGTAAAAACTAATTTGAGAAGCAGTGCCAAACCCGCTACTAAGGCAGCAATGTGTTTGTTTGTCAGCCTGTGCTTGGACCCCATTAAGATTAAAAAGCTAACGGCCCAAAGCAGGGCGTTTCGTAGACATTCTCACAAGTTGGTGTCCTAATGAAAACCTTTTCTTAAAACGATATTGGTCGCCTGCCATTCATTCGTAGCTCACGTCACATGTATTTTCTGGTGAGTTTTGTGATGCGTGATTTAATTCATGAAATGGAGTTACATTTTCTGGTTTTATTTTACCTATGAATTCTCCTTGAAGACCGATATTTGATCTTTTCATATATATGTATGGCACTCCGCCATGTGGAAATCCGTTTACATTTCTCCCTGGTTTTACAGGCGTCTGTTTTAGTAATGTGTTATGCGGGTGCTGGGCCGGAGGCAGATACGTAGCTTTACCCATTATGGATACAGCGCTCAGTTCATTTTAACGGCGCTGGCATACCGCCGATCGCAACGTTGTTGCCGAAAAGAAGGGAAAATTGACAGCGACGAAGCTGAGCGTTTAAACCTCACCATAAGCAGAAACAAAAGCAGTTAGCATCTATCTGACTGAACTCAGAAGACAATGGAGGAGAGGAAACAATGGAGAGGAAAAAAAACCTTGGAGATCCCAAAGTTCCAGAGCTGGTGTGGGTTAAATTAGGAGCTGAGAGGCACACTGCCAGCTCCCTGCAATGTTCACCGAGCTCAGCGATGGTCTGCCTCAGGTTTGTAGGGAAAAAGGTGTTTCTGACTCAGCAAATAAACCCACCAGCACCAATTAAGGGTTCCTGTTATCCTAGTACATAGTGAAGACTCCATCGCTTAAGCAGCAATCAAATTAGTGGAATTACAAATAGACACCTTCAGTCAGGTCAGCAATGCATGCTGGGAAATATAATGCAGAAGTGCCTGAAAGTGTGAATTTCTAAGATATTGCCAGTTCAAATCCCAGGAAACAGGAAAAACATTGAGGAAGCATGGTAGGAGCAAAACTGCTTCCGATAAAAAGTATCAACTAATAACCAGCACAGCATATATTCATCACCTAGAAATGACCAGGCTAATATTCACATCCAGGACATTAACTTGAGTGCACAGTAAAATACAGCACAGCTTTAAATTTTGATTTCTTTGATGGCTTCATTCTTTTTGTACACTTCAAACATTTTCAAATGTACACCAAAGGTCTGGTATATTGTGCTAGTTGTGATCAACCGGTTGACTACCAAAGACATAAAGCTGCCGTGGTATATTGGCTATATCGGCTGTATAATGCCAGGGTTGGGATCACCCCTCACAAGACGAGGGCAATTCCCAAAACTTCCTGAAATCTCATATACCTCGGTTATAAATAATGACCTGGTGCTCAGAGAAGCGACCTGAGTCACCTCAAAAACCAATATACTATAATTAAACTTAAAATGAATCTGAGTTAAACTTTTAAGCTTTTATTTTAAAAGTATTTTAAAAGTATTTGTATTGAATGAATTTTTTTGACATGCATCAGCCTAAATTGGTATGTTTTGTTTATCTGACTTTTGATTTGAAAAAGAAAAACCAAACCCTGTCACGATGGGAATGGAGAGACAACCGAGATGAAGCTTTTTGGGAAACTGAAAGGGTTTATTAACAAGGGAGAAACAAGAGGACCGCATACAGTCAAAACAGAAGACAGGTCAGTGAAACAAGGACTAAGTTTAGACATAGTATAGTAAGTATAGACCAGAGGGACTCTAGCACTACCTCCAATCAGGCAGAACACAGACACTACCATCTATGAAAACTGATGCAGAAATCAACAATGACTGGACTAGGGAACTGAACAGAAGCTGGTACTAATATACAGGGATTGGCGAGAACCAAAAACGAGACACAGCTGTGAACGATTCAAGACCCAAGAGAGAGGACATGGAATGGCAAGCAACAACCTCTGCTAGCCAAACGAGAACATGACAGACTGGGATCATGATGGGCCGAGCGAGTGCAGAAAAGAGTCCGCTTGTTGGCCACTAGATAGAGATTACAGGCCAGGTTGTTACAGCGAAATCATTAAAGGAAAATGTCAAAAACACAGAGTGATAGTTTTAATATTTTTGGCAAAGCAACCCAAGTCAGAACCCAAATACAGCAGAAATGAACCAGAAAATCTGAGGAATGACCATGTCAGGGTGGGTGCCCGTCCTACCCTGTCTGATGTGTTCCTTGCCCCTAGTGTGTTACCCTTGTGCCCCAGACTGCTGCATAGCTCAGTGGGCTGAGCATGTGGCTCAGTTATTCCCTGCAGCATGGGTTCATATCTATTATTTTGTATCTATTGTTTTGTATTTTATAGGTTTGTTCTTGTTTCCTGTTCTCCGGTTTTGTTTAATATATTGTTCTGTTTTATCCTAGTGTGTTCCTTTGGTTTCAGTTAGTTTATTCGCTCCAGTGTCTGTAGTGTTCCTTAGTTTTGTGCTGGTTAGTTGTCCTGTTCCCCTAATTTGATAATCCTCACCTGCTCCTTGTTTCCTGTAGTCCTGTTAGCCACACCTGCCTCCTTTTAGTCGTTGTGTTCAGTGTATTTTAGTGCCTGCCTGTGTTCGGTTCTCTAGTCAGTCATTGCATTGTTTCTGTTTCAAGCGTAGTGTTTCTGGTTGTATTTTCCTTGTTTATTGTTGTCTTTGTCTTTGTTTTCGTTATCAGTTCAGTATTCTTTCTGTTTTTTTTTTGTGTGACCCCGCGTGGTCTATTTTCTTTTGTAGTTTTCCCCAGTTTTTCGGTTCTTCCCAATAAACCCCCTCCCTTCTGCTTGCACCATGCCCCGCTGCCGCCGGATCCATGACAGACTAAGCAGAGACAGCGAGGAGAGGAGCAGCGTTTCTGGATGCTAATGCTAATGAGGACAAGCAGAGACAGCGAGGAGAGGAGCAGCGTTTGTGGATGCTAATGCTAATGAGG
>JAODKM010000040.1:4957405-4974494 GCA_026780845.1 Petrocephalus sullivani
GCCCTCCAGGACTGGAGTTTGAGACCCCTGTCATAAAAGATCCCATCTTTTGAAAGAGTATGGGTGGTATGCCGATGCCCTGGCTAAAATTGCCCACTCTGGCCCAGTCAAATCTGGTCTCCTAATCATCCCCTGTATCTAATTAGTGAATTCTCTCCTGCCCCTTCACTACCTTAGCTACGGTGTGGTGCAGAATGGCTGCTGTCACGTTATCCAGGTTGGTGCTACACAGTGGTGGTGGTTGAAGTGGCTCCCCATTGCTACTGTTAAGCACCATGAGAGTCTTGAAAAGTGCTTTATAAATGTAACATTCATTGACTCCATCTAACCCTAACCTCTGAAGTACTACGAGAGCAGCATGCAGAAACATACAAGGTAACTGCATGCACTTAATTTGAACCCACGAAAGCAAATTACAAATTCAGAAAACACTATCGGGGCGCCATGCAAATGTCTTAGGGATATGCAAATATCATTTTAGGTGGTTTGTTGAACTTCAGAAGCCAAAAAACAAAACGGTCTTAGACACATATTTATTGAGTTGAATAGTTATCATTCGAGCCCCAAGCGGGTAGCTGTAGGAGGCAACAGCAATAATATTCGAACATCTCGTCAAACTCCTGATCCACAACTCGATGCAAGTAGAAGCTGTCATGGCTCTGAAGAGCAGACCGAACATGGATATGCTCTGCCTGCCGATTACTTGGATTCACCCTTACCCTCAGCTTCATGTTGAGATGCACCCCTCTGTTTACAGTACCGCAGCATTGCAGCTCATCCCATTGGCTAATGATTGACCACCTGACTTAATGGCTCCTTTAGTGCATAAGCTATGTGGGCAACTGAAGTGGATTGACATTCATAACATGAGCAGCTTCAATTTTAAAGTGAGTCTTAACGAGATCCAGAAATACAATTAAAATTAATTGCATTCCAGTTGTAGCTCAAACTAAATGATGTCCTAATTGTCAAATTAATTTTAATGCTAATCCTTGAGCAAGCTTTCACACGCATTACACTGCAGCAAACTTAATCGCTTCAGCAAGTAAATTAGCATAATCTATATCTTAAGTTGAGAAATTTTGGGTGATAATTGCTTTAAGAAGTATTTTCTGTACAGTTTTGCCTGAGCTGGAATTATTTTCAGTAACAAAAGGGCAAACATTATATAACGTAGCTTAATGGGGTTGAAGCATATTGTTCAAACAAATGTCCTTTATGCATTAAAAGACAAATCCAGTGGTATATATTTAAGGCTGAGAGCACTGGAAGACGAAGTCTAACAGAATTTACCGGACTTCAGTCTCTCAAAATCCTGCCTAACGCCGTCAACTTCCTGCAGGAGAAAAAACTCCAAAGCTGAATTTCGGTGAGTCACACTGCAACTCCCGACCAGCTGGAGTGCTTCAATAATTAAATTCAGAACCAGACAGACAGTATAAACACATTGACCTAAAACAGATTTCTGTAGAAAACGCACAATGTCCATCAACATCTACACCGTGATAAGGCAAAATTTTTAAATGAATTGAAAGGTTCTTTTTGAATATTTTTATGTACTTCCACTTTCAACGTCTTCTTTTGTTCGGTGCAGAGAGGAAGCCAGCATGTCTTGCTTGAAATAGAACATTTGTATGCATGACACATGGCAGCAAATTGCAAGTGGCGGGAACAGACAGGGGAAAATGACAAGAACGGCAGAGACGTGTTGATGCGATGAAAGAATGTAAGTTTCCCCGCGATTTCACAGACAATTCTGGGGGACATCACACATTGTCGAGACCAGCTAACTCTCTCTCTCTCTAGTGTTAATAAAAAGTCAATGAATTGTGGTTAATTTTAATTTTCATAATTTTTAATATTATAGAGCTGTATTTTTAGAAAGGGTAAACCCACCGAATTTGAGTTGTATTTTTGGCAACGAAAACGTCAGTAAGATGTATTATTTAGTGGCTCACACTTCCAGATACAAATGCCATAAAATCAACAATACATTGCTGTCTCTTGGCCTGTCATGAAGTCTGGATTTTGTTGGATATTTCTTGTCTGTAGCAGGGCAGACTTATCATTATAAAACTGTTTTTGCAGATCATTTTTGTTCAATAAAACATATTTTGTTTGTGAACATGGCCACTGACAAGCCCCTTCTCCATGGATTTTTATTTTGAATTATCAACAAAACATAAGCTTAATATTTCTATTCAAAATCCCCATGTTGCAGAAGATGGTCTCCTAGGGGCCAGCCAGCGGTAAAACACAAACAGACAATGACTTGCGAGTCGTGTAGGGCACAGAGGCACAGAGTATCCTGGTATTTCTGACTCCAGTTCTGGGGGTTTTCTTAAATCTCACTCTGAACTTAAACCGAATCGGCCCAGAAAAAAAAAATCAGTGCTTAAGGTTTTGTGTTCTTTTGCATTAAAGCATGAGCCAAGCACCTCTGCATAAATCCCTTCCACACCTGTGAACTGGCGTAGACCTGGGATCGAGCTGGAAGCCTTTGGCAGATTCAACCAATTTTACATTTAAAATTTGCCTGTATTTCGTTGAAGCTTTTCTCTTTCCTTTCTTCCGGAGGTTTTCCTTATCTAACTTTGAGTAGGCTTTGAGCAGGTTTTATTTTTAATAATGACTTCATTCTACCTGCCTTGTAATATGGATTAACCAGAATACATCAGATAAGTAATATGGACTCAGTGAACAAAGTAGTTTTTTGAGTTTTCATTTTCCCAAGTTTGGAAAAAGCCCGTTTAGGGGGACTAGGTCTAGGCAGGTGTTTGAGATACTGGAATACCTGAATAGATTTCCCTTCTGGGGATATTCGGAGACTTTGATATTTTTATATGTCCGTATCTCTGCCTTTCATTTACTTTTTATTCGAGTCTCTCTGAAACTCTGATAGTCTTCATGGCATAGTCTCCGCCTTACACTCACAACTCAACAGAAGAACTTCACAGATAAGAGTATTTGCTAAAATTATTTCTCATAGTGAGAAACTGTTACAGGACCCACACGAATGCAGGAACGTCGTGGGTTGTCGTGGAAAGCTTGTTAATTCAGCTTTCCCACTGGCATATGAACACTTCCCTAGTTCAAAGCATCAAACAGTTTTAGAATTATTACAGTCTCAGTTACACTTCACATATATAATTAGTATGTACTAAATTTTTATAAACAACGAAAAAGTCCATGGTTCTCATGACCATCTATATAAATCAATAAAAGTGGACTTTGTTGCATTTCGTTTTATTATTATTGCCTTTAACAGACCACTGACTGTACGACACGTACGCATCAGCTTCTCCCTTCCGCCATGAAGTATCTCCGGCAAATGCATCTCTTGACCGCTGCCGTTTTTCATCTATTACAAGACTGTTCTTTGCATCCATAATAAGGATCACGCTATTCTGAATACCTTGTGCTGTTTCATGTGTTTTGAGAGAATGAGAGCTGTGCAGAGACCTGGATATTTATTATATTATATTTATACATTTTTTACAAGGAGCTCACTTAATTCTCCGTAAACACACGAGGCTTCAGCCACGTTCCTCGGCCAAAAATTATTTATGCGTAACACTTCTACCCAGCGAAAGGATTATGCTCCTGCGCTAACGATTGGTTCCTGCATTCCTGTAGCTGAAGGAACTTATCAAACTCTCGCCTTGACACCGGAGGTGTCGCCATGGTAACCGGCTCACGTTAGCTTAGCTGGCTCGGCTACATGTCGACAGGTCATATGACTTTGAATGCCCTTGTGTTACATCACTTGCCTCCCTTTTCCCAGATTTCATAGCACGCTGCTGCCAGAGCAGCTTTTGAAGCAACGCAATTATTTTCTGTTTGTCCAAAATGTAGTCTGACTGTCAGAAGTACAGATCCCTCACTGAAAACACGTTCACACGGTTGACGGTCTCATTTCATTATAGTGTTCAATTAAATATGAAAATAAAAAGACCCTTTTCCCAAACAGAATTTAATCCGTAACTCTTTTCTATCTTTGGTGATACTTCTGCTCATCCGCTCTTGTTCCAGACGTTTTTAATTCGGTGTCGTCTCCTTTTCTGTCCCACAGATGCCGCACTCCTGAGCCTGACTCCCACAGTGGCGAGCTGCCTGTTCTGATCTGTTATGTCCCCTTCTTCAAATCCAGTTTGCTTTTTTTATTTTAAAGCCTCTTTGCCTGCCAAAGTGGCAGTTTTGTTTTTTGTATTTACGTGTCAGATTGTGTTTGCCCTGTGCGCACAAGATTCCGCTTATTCCCGAACATGGAGGCCCTTTCGCCGCATGCTGCCATTCACAGCCGGAGCCCAGCGGCTCGCAGTACACTTTGGTCTGTTGTTGTGTCTGTCGGTTCACTTTGACGTGCAGACCCAGGGTGCTATCCCGACAATAAACTTATTTATAGACAATTAAATAATATATGGAGAATAACATAGAATAACATGTTAAATTCAATATGCAGCACTTGCATACAGTACTAGCTAGCTACCGTAGTGTTTTATTACTCTGCAAAAATCTACTACTGCTGACATACAAAGCAGTAATTCTCCACCTTAACGAGAAAGCAATTTGGGTATGATGATTTTCAAATTTTAATAAATCAACATTAACAAAATAGAAATCTATGATACCCGATAACCCCTTTATACTATAATATCTTTTTAACCCTTAAACCTGCTAAATTTTTCCCCGCAATTCCATGTGAATAATTTGGCTGACTGCCTTAATAAACGTCTATCCAGAAATTAGGCCACTAAGGTCTACACCGTTTTATTTATATTTTTATCAGAGCCCCATGTCTTTCTGCCACAGACCAGCTGAGAAATACAATCGTGCAATCAAAAAAGCCCACCTCTCCCATTAAGCATCATGAAAATTGCGCTGTGCAAAACTCCCACCTCCTGACATCGTCTGCCAGGCATATAGAGCCCCTCTTTGCAAATTCACCACCAGAAGCAAAGCACTCAAGCAGTCATCTGATAGGAGTGGCCCTTCAGGGCCACGTAGCTGAAACATACACTGTCTGGCTTTGTAGAGACATGAAGCTCAACCCTCATGTTCTTTGTAAACCTCTATGAGAATGACAATGTGTCTCTGTGGCCTATGGGGCTACGGACAAAGGACAGACTCTGCCATGCCTAACATGCCCCAAACGTTCATCTCGAGTCTAGAAAAGGATCCCGATTCCATTTACACTGCTTCCAGATCTTACCCCCAAAGACTCTGTTTGTTAGCGAATGTCCCAGCAGTGGCCGGTACTCGCAAATACGTTGTGCGTTCCTAGATGTCCAGATTACACTCCTTGTTTCTACTCTCATGTGTAAAATGTGCGTTTTCCAAGCATTGTACCTTTGTTAAGGTTATCAGACTTTTACCAGATAGAGTGTGCCTTACAATGAAAACAGCTTATTTGTTTAATGATGTCTGGTGATTTAATTAAGACCCATTTTCAATACTTATATCACTTTATGATTTTGGAGACGCGTGCCTTTTTAGCGTAATCCAGTGCAGATAAGAGTGCAGTGCAGATTTATCTCTAGTTGCTGCTGCTTGAAGAATCAGGGTTTATCCTGGGAAATCATCCTCATCTGACGCTTTAACCTCGACTTCTGGAAGGAATTTGTCCGGCACCTGTAATTGTCCTTTTATTTTGCCTTTTCCTGGTGATCCAGTCACACCAGCAGCACCAGCCAGTTAAACTGCACCTGCATGTACAAAGCTTCCAGGCCTCTGCGGGGAGAACCAGGTGATTTTTAAGTACATAATTTTCACAGTGCAGCTGCCATCACGACCTTTTCTGGGGAAATTACCCGTGGGGTCATAAAGGAGTATGGAATTACGCAATCCAGGCATGCCATGTGCAGTGATTTTGACCTGAACCTCTTTTGAAACTCATTAAAGGTTTATTATTCGATTTTTAGCATAAGACGAAAGCCACAGCCATATTTTTAAATATTTTTAAACGTATCCTCGCAGGATGGTGCAGCAGCTCGGTATGTTTCGTTCTCGATATCAGCCTGTGTCTGGCGTTTGCCTATCCTCCCTGTGAATACACTGGTTCTTACTGGTATTCCAGCTCTCTCTCATACTCCAAAGACATACATTTCACAGGAAATTAACTGGTATTTCCAAAGTGTATGATTAGTGCCCTGAAACTGACAGTCATCCGATCTGAGGTCCCGTGCCTCTTGGCCTTGAGCTTTTGGGGAATAGGGTCCAGGCTCGCCTCAATTGAGCATAGGATAAGGGGAGATGGATGAATGGGTGGATTCCTCACCTAGGGGTGACTTCTGGGAAACACATCCAGAATTGTTCGAAGACTGTAAAAACTTGATTAACGGGGACAGAACTTATCCCCCTTAAGCTCCATTTAATACTAAGTTAATTGTCAACACTATCCCATGATCTTTGAGGTTCTAAAAAAACAATAACGATACAAGGAATGGAAAAACAGAAACAATTTGGAATGTCATGTTGGGAGGCTTGTTTGATGGACACAGTCTTAATCAACGCACCGGTGGATCAATACAGCTTAGACAGCAGCGAGACAGACTGACATCATACGATTGTGGAGACTGCACAACCGTCATGGCTGACGCTCCTCCTTGCCTTCCAGATGGTTAGTGAAGACGTTTCAAAAACCTGTGATCGCAACACGGATTATTCTGTTCAACTGGTGCCAAATCTGCCTGAGGGGCCATATGTGAGCAGTTTTCACATAGCCATCAATGACATGAAAAACACTGAAAGTGTTTGTAGAGGTTGCTCCCGTTCTGATTGCTTCCTTTGTGCGTTACTGTAGACTAATAGATGGGTATTTATTTTGTTTGACGGACAAGTTTCAGTATAATTGTTAATAATGAATAATTGCAATATCCATTACATCCAGCAATTCTAGGGTATGCTTTGAACAGCCAGTGCCTGTCAAACAAACTATCGATTCATGCTAAACAAACAAGCAAGGACATTTGCAGGATGGCCTTGATTTACAAAACAGGGCCAGCAGCTGCAATGGGAATCAGGCAGCAGTTGGTTAAAAAAAAAAAGTAAAAATCTACAAGGAAGCGCTACACAGGTTATGCAAAAGTAGTTGCAATACATGCTATGTCCCTTTATGGATGTCTGCATTTAGATTGAATGCGACTGTCTTTCATGCACTAGTCAAGGCAGAGATTAAATTATTTAAGGCATTGCTTTGGAGCTTAGTTTTCCTTATATGTTACTGCTAGTGCTTGTGTGTTACAATAACATTGATAGAGTTACTTCTCTGTTGACACTATTATCACGTTTACACTAGGCATAAATATTTCTGAGTATACTGCAAACATCATACTCGTCTTTGGGAACACCTGTCTGGAACGGAAATGTTCCAGTTTAAGAATAGAACACATATCTACTCAGCACTTTCTTTAAAGAAAGATCTGTACTGACTGACCTGTGCGACGTGATACTTTAAATTAGACATGATTTTCAGGTATAACCACAGCTTGTTGAGTTTTTTTTTTTTATATACCTTGAAGTTTTGAAACGCCGCAGTATGGAAATGTCAACAGCATATGATTCTTTGTGGTCATCCCAAAGCCTTTCAAGATCAAGCCTTTCAGGACCTTTCGAGTGTGGCCTCCTTTCCATCACGTGAGGTTAAAACCCAGAATACCTGACTGCACAGTCACATGACAGAGCTCCGGCTACACAACTGCATAAAGGTTTTTTGTGCAACAATGCATAAACGGTCATTTCAAGCTGTTGTTCAAAATCAATACTGAATTTAAGGTAAAATTGCCTCTTTCCCCAACCAATCACTTTTAAAGGAACATTTTAACCAATCCAGGCTTCTTCGGTTGCTTCGGATTATTAACGGTTATTAACTTTTACATGCTGAGGGTGGCTGTGATTTAAAAGATGTCGGAAGTCCCTGGTAGCAATGGCTCCCTACAGGCCAGAGCCAGGAAGACCCCAAGAAAAGCCTTAACTGTGGTGCCTGCTTTTAGATGACAGCTGCTATACACACATCAATATACATGTTAAAAATATACATTCATACACATTCATGAGCCTCAAGTTAATGTAATGATTGTGATGATGATGATTATGATCATGATGACCTGTCACCATCCCAAAGTGGATAACACACCGACTTTTAGCTGCTATTCACATTAACGATGCAGATTGCATTAAGACAGACAGTCCCTTGGAATGCTTCTGTTTATGCCAAAGTACGGCAAAGGAAAAGACATCAAAGTAAACTGTTAACATCTAACTCTTAACTAGAGTGTCTAGTCATCTGTCTGGTTCTTTAAGGTTCCCAGGGGCATATTTATTGTTGTGATGATCTCTCTTGTCTCTCTTGAGTCACTCTCTTCTTCTTTAACCTCCAACTTCTCTATGCATAACGGTCTTCATCAATGAACCGGGTCTTCACACAATATGTCCAAAACAACATTACTCTGGTCATTAGTGCTTCAAAGTAAAAAATCTTGTGGTCCACAGAGCAGTCTTAGCCAACAAGAAAGTTCAAAAGCATTTGTACTCTTCAACTTTCACATAAAGGGTGACAGAAGTAGACCAGTGCTTTCGGGGAATGTTTAAGGCTTTTATCCCACTTCTTCCTGCTACCTGTCTCCGGCCTATTTATCGATTGCTTTATTGCTGATGATTGTTCCACGGAGACAAAAAAAAAACTGTCAATAACCTCGATATCTTGACTGGCAACAGTAAATTCAGCCGCTGTTCTAATGATTATAACCTTTGTTTTGTCTTTTCACAGTCTCTGAACAACCACCCAAGTTTTTCCAGCGGTATTTCTATCTTCAGTAACATTTCAGATGCTATGGTAATGTTGGTCTTTGTCATTCTTAGCATTTTTGATTTAATACTTTTAAGAGATCTTACATGATTTCAGGAGATCTGATTTTGACGGCTCTTATCTTCTGCCTCGCTTGGCTCCCTTGCAGAGTCTTTTTCAAAATTTGTCTTAGATGACTTCCTTGAGGTACGTCCAAAGGTGGGTAAGTACAAAAGAGTGAGTGCATGAGTGGCGGTTGTGAATATTTAATTGGCCTTTACTTGAAGATCTCTAGGGTTGTTGCGGTTGATCGGTAACTTGGCGTTTCTTTGGCCAAAAATCACATTAAAGGAATGTCGGAATCAAGACTTTTTCTTTTTCGGTTTATGTTTCAATGGACTGTTGCATTATAATAATGCTTCGGCTTAAAGACCTTGATCCTGTTAGTAATATAATACAGTCCCAGTTTGGGCGTTTTATCCTTTAAATTCACTTAATAGCTCAAATCCCACAGACTCTCCACAAGAGCTTATGAAATTGTATTATGTAAAGTTAACCATACCCCTAGTGAGAATTGGAGGTCTTTTGTTCCCAAGAAAATATCGCTCTCTTTGCTGTGAGGAACAGGTCATATCTGTGTGTGTGTGTGTCTGTAAGTCTGCAGAACACCTAAATTAACTGTTCTTCATTCTGAGGTCTATTTATCATATTAGAGACATAACACTTTTTTTTCACTGAAAGGCTCTCAAATCCAACCAAATCCAGTGAAATTGCTTATGAAAACTCCATTACACTGAGTTTTGCATTCACCCTTGGTGCTGATGTGAGGAGGACGGATGCCTCAGGTCTCCGCATCGCCTTCTAAACACGGAGCTGTGCAAGGATCCCCCTGCAGTCCAGACAAGGTCTTACGTGGCGTACATGCATTAGCAAACCCTCCTAAATCTGCTCGGGCCCCATTCCCGCTTGGTAACAAGCCGATAAGTGCTGCTTAATCTGTCAGTCACGCCGTTCCCTCAGACTCCTAATGCCATCGGCTCAGAATATGGCCTTGCATAAATGTCTGCTATGCTTAGGCTTAAACAAACGTCATAATATACTGCTGTTATGGTGCAGCTCTCCGGATGCAAAGGAAAGATCTTTCTACTTAAGCATAACAAGCACGCTTTATTAAGGTCATGCCGGCGCAGTGAATGCAATTTCACCTCACCACCCGAAAACGGGCGTTGACATGCTTCACCGGCCGATGGAAGCCCTTCATCTAACGTACGTGCCACGTCAGTTGTCCAGCACTCGAACTGAGCTGCTCTGTTTTAACAATTAACGCATTTCCCCCCTTATTACTACAGCTGAAACACTAAATCTCCGGTAACCTCCATGTATCTGACATCTGTGCTGAGCTATTTTTTGAATGAATATGGCAGTCGTTTGAAGTTCATGTTGCTCTAAACCCCTGACAGACTGAAACCTGAAGGGTTCATTTCAATCGTGTGTGTGTGTGTGTATATATATATATTTTTCTTTTTCCCTATGATTAAAGTATTAAATAGGCCTTCTTTTCTTCAAAAGGTACCGTTATTTTGAGACTCCAAAGGCAAGGAGTAATCAAAAAGAAAAACATGGTAGGTTAAGATAATGGGGTACTGAAAAGATAAACATCTCATTCAGAGTACAGGTTATGGTAAGTATATTGTGGAGAAGGACGTCCATCCAACTTACATAAGCAGCTATCCAGCAGAGCGTGACGGCAAGTCTGGAGCCCATCCCAGGCAGCAGAAGGGACAAGGCAGGGGACATCCTGGATGGCAGGCCAGCAGAGTGAGAACATAATTAAATTCACTGGCCAACATACCAGTGAACAATGTGTTTGTCAGCATTATCTTTCTAACTTACAAAATAAAGAAATAAATCGGGTAATTTTTTGGAAGAAATTTCAGAATTGTACATAAACTATTTCATCAGATTGCGTTTAAATTTGTAGGCATGGGTTCTACAAAAGGTGGGAATCATGGAAAGGTATTGCAAGAATGTCAGTCTCTCTCGAGCACCTTGACAGTCATATGGTTTAACATAGCTTCAGTGGGCGGAGCCTCATGGCACGGACACAAGTGATTGGCAGGTCCTTTAAAGAGATATCCCCTGCTTTGTATAAAAGATCCAAATTGTGTTTAACTGCTTAGTATGACATTACAATCAGCTGACCTCACAGTGCAGATTTAAGCCACGGCATAAACTTTACGGCAGAGTTTTTCAGCTGTAACTTTATCATACTTTTTAGTCAGCTTAAGATTAAGTCTCGTATGGCAATGTGCTATGAAAACAGCCCATGGGGTCTTTAAATTAGTGCTTAGACTCAATATAAATCCAACAAAAACATCTAGTTAGCATGATAAAAGCATTCTGGAACTTAAAACATATTTTAAAAAAGAAATCTACATTTTAGTAAAACCTGACGGCATGAAATAAGTCCTGATATTGCTATGTTTTGCATGTGTTATACAACCATCAACTTATTATGTTTATATGTGGAGGGGTATAATTATTGTGGGCCGAGTTGTTGAAAATGATAATTGCAAATTGAAATTCAGCAAAGCCATTTTCGGATGAGAGGCTACCTGCCCCACTTACATCTACACTTATGTGTGTTGAACAGTTGATTAATATCCACATCATATTAACGTTAAAGGCTGTAATGGCGGAAAGTAATTTACATGGCTGTGTCCGGTGGCTGTCTTTAACACAGCCCATAGCCTGGAAAGAACTGCAGAAAATGTCTGATTTATAGACGAGTGAAAAAATAACAAAGCCATAAATTTCCCTTCTTTCACAGATGAAGAGTTTCCTACATACATAATACATGCAGCTCTCACCCACCCTCCACAGCCACACAAGAATCAGATCAAATTGCTGTGGAGAAGAGGAAATATCCCAGATGTACATTTCAAAGTGTTCCGTCCAGCCCGCACGTCCACCTGACCCTCCTGCCTCCTCCCTAGTGTGGCCCTGATGAGCCACGCCTGTCGCTTGTTGCCCCTCGTTAGCAACATCTATGACCAGTCCGGTCATAGATGTTGCTCCTTCTGTCTGACCGCATCCTTCCCCGCACTTGCCTTCTAGTTATGACCCCTTGCGGTCCTGTTTCTGATCCAGCTGTTTAGATCTGTTCAGTTTTAGTTCCACTGAAACACACGTAGCATGTAAAAACACATAACTTAAATAAATCAGCATTGTACTGACGTCCTTCAGTCCTACGACATTTCTTAATAGGGTATGTAGTTTGTGAGGCCTGCTCTCAGCACATACAAAAGCTTAGGTGAAGGTATACACTCTGCCGTCATCTTTATACCATCTTACAGCTTCAGCCGATGTAGTTGACCGTAAAATTCAGTGTAATAGGAAGGACAACATTGATATCCAAGCCGGCTGTTGAAACTAAGCCGTTAAGGTCATCCCCATCTAGCCAGAGTCGAGAGCAAAAAAGCCGTTCCGGTGTGAAAAGCGTGTGAAATCCCAGGGCGATCTGTCTCGCTGGCTCTCCACATGCCGTTTCCTTGGGATATCTGTCGCCGTGGAGTGCATTTGTTTTGCTGTGCCAATGCCATGCAGCTCGATGCATCTGTCAGGGCAGATGAAAAATGACAGATTCCCTTACATGAATTATCCTTAAAACATACCTGAACAAGGACGACAAAAGCGAAAGCAGCAGTGAAACTTTTAGAGGTTTCGCAAATGAGAAACGTAGCTAGTTTTGAGCCTCTGACTGTCAATTGAATTGAAGTGATAGTTTCAATCAAACGAGAAAAAAATGTCATAAAATAGCACATAGCTGGTTCTTGACCCTATTTAGGGGGCTTCAGCACCCCTATTTTTTAATCTCAGATCCTCTTAGAAATCGTTTTTCTAAAACCATGTAGTGATTTTATCCCAGATTTTCGTACACATTTCGTACCTCTGGCTTGGCAAACTTTATCATGTAGGAGGGGGCGACGGTTGATATCCCGTATTTATTCAGGGAGGTGAGTTTCCCAGAATGAGCGACCATATTACATTCCAAAAGTTGCAGTCTTTAATGATCTTTAATGTATATGTGCAATAAATATTGTAATATGCATTGTAATAGTTAAATTACTGTATCATCCCATCTCTGACATAACATAGCATTGTATATTGTGTATGAATTAAATTCACACACACACACATTCATTTCTACAGGGAAAAACCCTGATCCCAACAATGACACCCTTAACCCCTATCCAACCCTAACCTTAATCATAAGCAACCCATACAAGACTTTTGGCATTTTTAGTTTTTTGATTGTAGTCACAGATTTATATAAAAATGAGTTTCCCGAAAAGGTGATCCCTACAATGTCAAAACAGCAAGTTTTTGTCATAATGTATAAAAACATGACCCACACACAAACAGTCCTTTCCAACACACGTTACGCACCATGTATGTAAACACCATGCATATAATGGTATTAAATGCCGATATTAAATGCACATTATTCATATATAATAACATTTCTACTGTTAAGTATTTCTGCCATAAAAAATCAGAAGATGATAAAATATTCAAAACAAAAAGCTCTCCCGGGCAGGATAACCTTATCAAAATGATGTGTAAGTGTATGTACTGGGGGAAGGGGGCTGTCCATCCCCGGTGGGTGAGTCAGGTGATTTTGTGGCTTTATGGAATTCCTCCTCTTCTGATGGTGATGTTCCCTGGTTATATGTGACTGTCTCTTTTTGCCCCCAGTAAGTCCCAGGCAGCAGTGCCACCAGTTTCTCAGGTCCTCGTAGAAACTGCCTGATTTTACGTGGCCCCACTCTCACAAAAAGGAAAGAAAAAAAAACTACAACCACGATAATATTCAGGCGTGATTTCCCAGCTGCCCTGTGTCACATGCCTGCGTCCTCTAGGTGACCTCCCTCCGTGCGCTTTCATCATAATTATGGCTTCCAGTGAACTCGTCGCTTCATAATCACAGTAAGAGTTTAAACAGATCTCGGTCTACGGCACCACTTAGCGTTAACTGCATCATCATAGTAAACTCTGCTTTAGGACTCTCAGTAAGGCTTTGAGGGTCCAGTCTTACGAAGCTATTTCAGTTTTTAATTGCAGTTTATTTTAATGTCATTAGTGATTTAATCCATCCATCCATCTCACTGGGTATTGGGAGATCCTGTAGCCTGTCCCAAGCAGCACATGGCACAGGACTGGGGCTCAGAAAGCACGGCACTCTGCCCCATGGGCTGGGCTCCAGGCTCTGCCAGCACCCTGCACTGGAGCAGAGGGTGTGGAAGATGGATGATGCTACGATTGCTGATCCGCCCCCCCCGACCGCATGAGAAGTAAGGGGTCTGTCACACGGTGACTCCCCGACACGGCACACATCACACCCGGTAAATGCGGGCGGCATAGTATTAACAGCTCTGTTGAGGTCAAACTGGAGATAGCCGGCCCAGAGAGGCTTAATGATATGGTAATTAAAGCCCTCGGTGCACATTTTTCTTTCATTTATTTTTTTCCCCACCGACCCCGGAAGCGTTTCTAATTTGTTCCACGGAGACCTACATAAATAACATGCTCTTGTTTCATTTTCTTGTGCTCAAGTGGGGTGAACAGGAACGTAAGGGGTGCTGCTGGCCTACGACTCATGTTTTATTCCCTATTTTCCCTCCACCGATTAAAGAGAAGCTTGTCCCACCCCCAATTCAAGCTGTGTATAATGTTTAGCACTGTAGTCTGTACCAGGATAACCGAATTGGCATAATGCGTGCTGATTTTAATTGCTATATATAATAAGTTATGTTCTGTTTGCCCTTTACCGTGCTGATTCTAATGATGTTATAGCCTGTATATTTTTATTTTTTCAGATACACAGAAACGATTTCTATTGCGACGGTCCTGCTCGCTGATTAATTAAAATGCTTGTCGCGTGCATTCGGTAGCTGACTGCCGTTTAGCTTAGGACCAGTGTGAGCAATTTGAACACAGACAAAAAAACAGGTAAAAAAAACGAACAAACAAAGGATTTGTGAAAATCCCTTCAAAGCCAGAGTAAGTGTTGGGCTGGGAAAACGAAAGCGGCCCGCCGTGTGTCCCGTCCCCCAGCCCGCACGCCGGGAGCGGACGAGGGAGCACAGGGGGGCTAACAATCTCACTAAACCTGAAGGCATTAGGCTCTGCCACAGCATCCTTTCTGTTTGTCTTTAAAGCGCCATGTATGGCAGTGCTCCAGTGCGTGCCCACGCTGCCCTCTGCAGGCCCGGAGGCTGGGCCCGCTTCCGGCACATTGTGGTTATTCACAGATTCTGCCAGGCCACCGGGCACTGATAGGATTAAAGCAGATCCTGCTACGGTCCGGCACGGCCCCGCTGTACCGATTACATTTCCTACCTTAATCTTATGCTCTTTCGCTTTCATTTTCTTCCAGTTTAATTTTCACTAGGAGGGCTGGTACTGGGTAAATGTGTCATTATTAACAAGCACAAGGTGTTCGTTTATAGAGGCAAATGCCTTTAAATGGAGCAACACAGATTCAGATTGTCCTTTTATAAACTATACATTAACAATTATGAATAGCCTAGCAGAACTTGAGCATTATTTCACAAAATACTATTTTGGCATTATGTACATAGTAAAACATAAATTCTCTTAGCATATATATGTAGCTGCAAATGATATATTATGATAGGGAAAAAGCCAAGCACACTGTGAAGTATCCCGGTGAGCTGAACTGGAAAGCAGGCGTGTACGAGAGGACCGGGATGTTTCTGCAGAGCATTTCTGCCTGTTGCGGAGAAATCGGGGCGACGCTGAGCGTTTTCCACGTCCGACTTCATCGCTGGAGCAGCGGCGGCTTCCTGTGAAGAACTCCCGCTTTTTCGCTCCAGGTAAGATGGATCTAAAAGCACCTAGGCCTCAAACAAACACCGTTAAGAGAGCAGGGGGTTGTGGGAAGGAGCTCATTAGCACGGCTTCCAGTCCCAGCGGTATGTACCGCCTGTTGAAGAACGCAAGACACATCATCATAGCTCATCACTTTCAGAGCTTCCAGTGCTATTTGAGGACTCGCTTACTATTCTTTCCTCATTGTGTATTTTAGGTAACTGTAGTGCATTTAAAACTAAATAAATCCACTTAACTTTTTTCCACATCCTCCCAGGAAAACATATGGTCCGGAAGTTCATTTTTAACTCGCTTTTAAGTGGCGATACCAATCATCATTAATTCCGATACAACTGATCGGTCACGTTCTGCTTCATTGTTCTGCGCACTGCTGATCACACCTCCAGCTCTCTGCGGGCCGGGCCCTGCTGACTCGCCTTCACAAATCAATCTGGCAGGGTCTCCTGGCTTCACACCTTACTACTCGAGGGCGTTGTCTTTTTAATGCCTGGAAGCGCTCCCTCCAAAGTGACGTCATGCTAACTGCAAGAAGCGGGGCATCGGGACGGTCCCTGGAAACATTACACGCGATATTATTAAGCCCATTTAAATATTTCTGTAAAAATCTGGTGCATTGAAGCTAATGGCATTCTCCCTAAAGCACTACATCATTCATTTAGATTTAAATAGTATATTATACATACCAATATATTAATATATTAAAATATAAGTTTATATTATAAAATGGCTTAAAATGGGATCTCTCAGTACAGGGTATATAGTGAGGCTCCAGCAAGGTGTGAATTTTCCATTGAGTATAACTGTCAGGGCCAACAGTACCACGCAGGAAGAGAAGTTCCTATTAAAAATAGATCAGTGGAATCACACTGGAGATCTTTGAAGGCGAGGCAAAGCATGCTGGGTAATTTTACTGTGATCACAGGAACGCTGGTCATTGTCTGATACATGGAACTCTGGCCCAGCCATGCAAGTCACAGGTCAATGGTCTCAAATGTTGTTTCTTATGTGGTCCAATCGATTTTAGGCTTATTTTTTACCTGCATTGTCATTGTTAATAAACATGTTTCTGGAAGGTTAATTGATTAAATATGCTTTACGGTTGCTGCCAGTAAAACAGGTCTGCAACCAAAAAACTGCATAGGATTTTTTGACTGCTTCTTATAGATTTTTACTCACTGAACTTGGGAAAAATATTAAAAAAAATCCATCTGGTCAGGTTTTCTTGCAAAACTTATGTTTTTAGTGTAGTTAAGCATACAATTTCCCTTTTTAAACTGAAATCTGGTATCCTATTCTTGAGCAAAAAACCATGTCCAATAATGATTTCTTACATTAATATTTCTAAGAGTGAGACTCAAGAGAAATACAAATAGAAAATGCAAGGAATTG
>JAODKM010000040.1:4974708-4986297 GCA_026780845.1 Petrocephalus sullivani
TAATATTTCTAAGAGTGAGACTCAAGAGAAATACAAATAGAAAATGCAAGGAATTGAGGGGTCAGTGGGGGGGGGGTACGGTGGGTTTGTTTCTTTTTTCAATTATAAGAAAAATTATGCATAGTTAATTGTAATAAAATATTGATTTTTTTTTCATCTCTGTTGTGTTTTTTTTATGTAAAATCCCCATGTTATGCAAAAAGAAACTGTACGTGATGGAGGGAAATGGAGATCATTTTTGGATTCAGCACCCTAAAAAACATCAAATTTACACCAAAAATATGCAGCTGAATTTTTTTTTCTCTGCAGATCTGTGTAATCTGTAAGTTTTGCGAATATAGTATTTCTGGCTGTTATAGGGACTTCCAAAGAACAAGTGGGTACAGCTGTGCTGCGTACTGTGTGCACTGTGCTGCGTACTCTGTGTCCACTGTGCTGCGTACTCTGTGTCCACTGTTCTGTGTACTGTGTCCACTGTGCTGTGTACTCTGTGTCTCCAGGGAGATGCATAAACAAGGGAATTCCAGAAATTAGTACTAAAGCCTCTTTGAGGTTGACAAGACAAAACAGTCCAGTGTTCCTGCCTACTCTGGGTTTTGCAGTTTGCGGTTCCTGATTTTTAATTAGTCTGGCTGCAATCCCATAGTCAACCCCTCCTGCACTCTCCTTTCAGAGAGCTGAGAACTTCACAAATAGGTCCCACTCAGAGTCGGTGTTCATCTGTCACACACAGATGGTGGGGTCGCATTCCCCTGAGGCGTAACCAGTGGGGAAAAAGCTTGTTCTGTGCACAGAAAGAGCAACACCTGGGACAATCACTAAATGGTATCCTATCTACCTGACACTACGAAGCACTTCTCATTTTCAATGGTTGCTGGAGACATATTTACATCAGTTCATATTCATAATATCGCCTAGAAATCTTTAAAAAGTTAAGCTGCACTAATGCATATTTCAGTTTAACGCTTAACCAGGGTTTGCTTAATGGCTCATGACCAACCAAAAAGTAGACAATAACAGCTTGAGACACAGAACAGCGAGTAATTGATTACGATTACTTGCCCGGTTGACATCGTTTATTTGCGCTGTCCTACCGGGGGGGGGGGGGGCAAATCTGTTTGAAAGCAGCATTAAAAAAAAAAAAACGTTTCACTGCCTTGCAAATAGTGCATGTAAGTGGAAGAATCCACACTTGTAAAAAAGAAAAGCAAATTAAAATTGCAAATGAAAGGATGTGGTAATTACCGTGACATATTTATGGAGCCTTATCAATGCAATTTAGGGAAAAGGATGATATCATTATTGCTGTGATGCACTGAGATCCTGTAAAGGCTGAACTGCTGTCTGGAGGAATCGGTTATACCACTGTTGAATGAAATCCATCCATCCATCCACTTGCCCTGAGCTGGGTTACGGGAATCCTGACAATTCTTGCATAACTACAGCATGAACCAACAGCAGGATGAATACGGTGTGCTGCTAACAGCGAGATCCTTTCCAGCTGCTCAAAAGCACACCCAGAATGGAAAAATGTCACTCTTATAATATGGAAAACTTGAATTATAGTCATTATTACTGCTGGGAAGGATTTGCATGCGTCCATTAAAAACAATATTCTGTGATTATGCAGGCATGTGTTAGAGAGTGAAAAAAAAAAGAATAAAAAAGGCTTAAGGAAAGTGAACAACATGTTCCGCTCACCTTGATATTATTTTGTATATATAAAAAGACACTTAAAAAAATAAAAGTTATTTTATGACACATTGAGTCATCGAAATGTCAGCACCCAGTCTCTCTGGGCTTTGAATCCTGAGACAAAGCTGATTTTATTGGATTTTAACAACTAAGTGGGGGGAGGCGGGTCTGGCTTGATAAGTCATTTAGCTTGAAACAGGAAGCTTCGGGGAAGAGAGGGACCTGCCTTTTTTTTCTTTTCTTTGACCAACGTCAGTCATGTGTCAGACATATCGATTCGGCCGGTGGAAGATTTTAGGGGCTGTTGTGTCATCATCATCAGATGCATCTCCTCACCTAGCAGGGAGTCCCACTTCGCAGGCAACACGGAGGAGGCTGCAGTCATGTGAAAAATATGCCTTCATATGTCGAGAGGCACCCAGAGGCATGCTGGGAAAAAAGTATGACGTCCGATATCCCAACATGATGTGTATCAAGTACGCTACATATTTAACAGGTATTTTCATGAGAAATTTTGTAGGGTAGGATATATTTTATACATCATTGAATATATAATAGGATAATAAAGTATTTTTGGAACGAAGAGGTGAAAACAGAGGTGAGTCAGGATGTCAGAGAACATCAGCATATCTTGGGAAGCCTTTCTACAGAAGTATAAAAAAAGGCATAAAAGACAAGAGGAAGCAGTGGCGGTGACAATAAGAGCAGGAGAGGCTGACGTCTCGCACGCTCGGGACGGCCTGAGGCTACAGAACAGCGCCCGCTCCTTTGGTGGCCTCCATTTTGAACCGAGGCGTGACTCACCGAACCTGCCGATTGATTGGCGACGGAGCTTTGGCCAGGCCGGAGCCAGGCCCACCAACCCCCCCCAACCATAACCCTAACCCTACCCCCCCCTCCCTTTCCCTGCCATGATAAATGTCTGACATAAAGAGCCCAACATATACATGGTTACTCGGGCAGCTGTGGGTCTCAAACCTACGACCATACAGATTCCTGACCCATACAGCCCCACGGCACAACACTGCGTTCACCTTTCGCTCATGCAAGAGGGAAACGGAGTTGGGACCCACCATTCTGCAAAAGGGGGGTGGTGTGCAGCTCGGCAGGTTAGGACCAGGGCCCGGTTTCCCGATAACACACACTGCTAGAACGCTAAGAAGACTCTTAAGAGTGGTCCGGACCAACCTTACGAACGTGTGACATACTTTGTGTACGAACGCTTCGGGAATTGTTCCATAACGTTAAGAGAGAGGTTAAGGTACAAAGAACTACTTAGCGATAAGAAGGTTTTGGGAAACAGGGCCCAGGTCAGTATAGCGTCACAGAGTACTCAGCTGGCTGGCGGAAACGAAATCCTGGCTGGCATCGGCACTTTTTGGGCCTGTACTTTCCCACTCTAATTGTAATGGATTACTTTTGTGAGACCCCCCCCCCCCCCCCCCCCAACACAGATCGTACATCCCTTTGGACAAAAGAATCCACTTGAATCAAGCTGTAAGCAGCTTCAGTCACCAGAGCAGTCATAGAGGATGCGTCATGAAGCCCACTGCCCCAGCACTACAGAGAGGCACGCAGAAAGTCTCAGCAACAGAGCGGCCCAGCCAAGCTCAGGGCTCTCGTGCCTAAACACGTCAATGCTCCCTAGAGAAAGGTACAACACTGATGGCAGTTAGAGAGACGGGGCGTTTAGCATCACAAAGCTTAGACATATGAGCAAAATAACTAAAATAGCATGAAGCCATTCACCCTCAGAAGAAAACTACATCCCCCTCAGCACAGGTAATGGACCCGAAGGTCTATCTGATGCTGAAGGATCCGTCACACAAATGCAGCGTTTACTTCGGAGGGGCCCAGTGCCTTTGGGGGGGCCCAGTGCCCATTCATCACTGCCCAGAGATCCACCCTCTCCTTGTTTCTCCATTTTCTTTCCAAAAGGAAGGAAGGGAAACTGCCCCCGTCAGCCTCGATTACCGCCCCTCCCCATGAAGGCCGTATCTGCGTTCAACTGCTCTGCTCCGGCATCTGATTAAATTACCCAATGTCCGAGTGCAGGCCTTACTGGTATTCCATTTGGGCTGCTTTTTAACGGAAGGCAGTTCAGTTAAAATGCATTGCCCCGAAACTATAGCCTTTTACTTAGCCTGAGGCCAACCATTTCAAATTCAGCTCAACATTTAAACTCAAAAGATATAACAAGTGAAACCAAATACAACGGAGATGTGTATCTGCATTGTGTAAATTCCAGAGGACAGATGCATTATTTAGTTTAAAATACTAAATAAATTACATTAAGCCACAAAGGCACTTACACACACACCCCACACAAACAGATCAGGTTCTAGAAAGATCCACAGCCCCTGCCCTCACTCTTGTCTGGTTGGTAATAGGACACAGCTGGATTTGATAATGACCTGACTCTATCCTGCCCCTGGATGGCCAGGATGGCTATTGCGGGTTGGAATTTCTAGAGTCACCCTCAATTTGTTTGCTTAAAAACAAGCAGAGTCACGCAAACGCTGAAGTGTTCCCCAGGGGGGTATTCTCCGTACATGGATTATTCGTTTAGCCAAATTCTTGAAATTGTTGGCGATTTGGCATGATCCTAGATCTGTCGGTTCTTCAAAACTCTTGCTGGATATGCTGTTATAGCAACACATCCTAGTCCTCAAACCTGCTCGGAGCAGGTTTGTTCTGCGTAAACAAGGGTTAGCCCGCACTCTTAATCAGTGTCCGTGCGTGTAAATCCAAGCAGCGCTGGCCTCGCCATTCATGGATGAGCTACCGATTGCAAAAAAAAGATATATACACGCACACCCTTTTTCCGTACATTCTTTACCAAGTATATTATGAAAGCTGATTTTATATATTGAAGTATTTTTTTTTTTTTACTTTTTTGCTTCCGTTTTATCTGGAATTGTGACAATTAAATAATAATGTGACATTTGAAATGTAATACTGCATTCAAGTAATAAGTATAAACATTTAATTTTTCAGCCACTTTTTCAGTCTTTTATGATTTTGGTCGCTTTTTCTGCGTTTCCTTTTGATACAGATTAATTTTCTGAAGTCATCATATCGCTCCAATAAAAGGTCCTGCCCAGATTGAGTGAAAAAATGTGCCATTTTCAACGTCATTTTGTAGAAACCAATGAGAGAATGCCGACATGACTTGATACATATAGGCTTTTCAAGCAGCGCAATCATCTCGGATGATGGGATCCAGCTAAAGTAATCCGTTCCTGAAATGCGTCCAAGATGAGGCTTCTGATCTTGGATGATTTAAGTGACGTACGGAGAATACCCCCCATGTTAGCTGGGTTAACTTATGCTCATGATTGTCCAATAAGAGTTTAGGTAAGGACCATTCCTACTGGACAATCATGACAAACTGAGAAATCTTGCTTAGTGGAACACCCCCATATCAAGCTAGTAAAATTCCCCTGTGTCTCAGTAACCAGTTGGTGTTACATGACCTCTCTACGATTCATTTCATCGTTCCAATTATACCGGTTAGCCTTTACAAAGAAAAGCTTTCTGCGGACTGAGGACCCATTCAGTGCCGCAGCTGTTAAACCTGGCTCCAACGTCACATTGTTTCCTCTCACACAATCACTCCACACACCAAAAACAAGCTACACACTCAATAAAGTCCCCCATTCATTGTCTAAGTTAGTGTTTGGGGGGGTGGATGGCCGCGTGGATGGCCGCCAGGGGACCGAGAGTCAGGTGGCTGGCGTTTTACTGTTTATTAAGACCACCTGCCCCTCATTCATAAAAGATGATGAATCGGCATGATGTGTTTCGCTTTTGCCACAAGGGTACACCGAGCCCCCAAATGCACCCTTTCTTTGCTTTCTCGTCCACAGAAGCATCCTATTTGTATTCATGGTTGTTTTGTTTGCCCCCCAACCAATCCCCCTCCTCTTGGTAACCCAAATAAATCCAGCGCCTCTCCTCTTTGTCGTGTGGCTTCCTTTTGCCTGTTTATCTGAAGCAGTTCTCACAGGAAGGGACTCATTTATCTGTGAAGGTAATCACACCTCCCCATATGTAAGAAAAAAAAGCTACCTGGATATCAAGGGCGTGTTCTATAGATTCTGGGACAGACTGTATAACCTGAGGGTATATATATATGTAATACATATATATACATATATATATATATATGTGTGTGTATGCACAGCTAATACTTAAATCCAGTGACATTTGTAATAATAAGAGCGCATTACATCTCATGAAACACCAACAGCTGCAACTCCTCTGTGAATCCAAAGTGCCTGGGTGTTACACAGTGAATATTAAATAGGGATCATACGAGTTTTTTGTCAGCTGTTTCAGTATAAAGCTGCAACATGCTGATGCTCCATGTTGCATTGCTTGCATCTCCAGTCGAATAATTATGGCAGCCCTGATATCTGGCCCGTGTCCTGAACCCGGCCGGCTCGAACCCGCTCCCCAAAGAGGGCCCTTCTCTGTGGCAGATCACCAGGCTAGCCAGCTGTACGCTTCTGCGTGTGCTCACCCCACTGAGAACAGCAATCCCAAAACTGCTCTCCCATCTACCTGTGCAGCAAGACCTCTACGTCTCGTGACATGTGACAGGGGACACACTGTTCCTTATACGTGGCCCTGCCATGGCCTACTTTCTTCTGAGCGCAGTGCTTAGAAGCATTTTTGTTGTTCCTTAATTATTCCTCTCCTCCTCGTCTCGATAATTCCCCTGTTACTGTCATTACTCGTCATTTGGCCCCAGCATCCGACACTCACGACCCCTGCTTTAATTTGCCATGGTGTTCCTTTAACATGTCATGTTGTCTTTCTCTGCCCGCCCCGGCGTGACAACAAAGGTACAACCTCTCTGCCTGAAAAGCTCTGATCTCCTCCCAGGTGCCAGGGCCTCTTGAGCCTCTTGACTCCTGTCCGCAAAGCCAAGACCTGGCATTTAGCAGAGGCAAATAAGGTGTCCTGCTTCTGAGGAATGTGGGAAACCATATCTCCATGGAGACAGGGAGGTACTGTCAGCCTGTTTGTCAGAAATTGGATGGGTGGTTGGGTGGGGGGGGGGTGTAGTTAGGCCCTTACCTGAAAAAGAGTTTCCATTTTCATGTTGAGAACATTAGCATGGCCCTACTGACTAAGCGCTAGGTGCTTTCTTGGACAGTTCCTGTAGTTAGAGCCGTTAACAGCCCATTTTGGTAACATGGCACCCAGCTTTTTATTTAATAGCAATCTCTAAGTATAAAGCAGAGGAGAAATATGCCCGCCCCACCCCCCCCCCCCCCCCCCCCCCGCCCACTCCGTACCCTCCCACAGCGGTAATAGTGCCATAATTTATCCCTTACCCGCAGAGCGTTTCAGAGCTCAGCCCGCCAATCAGCAGCCACCCCTCCGGTAAATGGCGTCGCGGTGAGAAGCCGAAAGAACCTGTCAAGTCCCACCTGAGTATACGGACTGTAAAGCTTGCTAATGCGCACTCTGTTAAATGCCAGAATCCCTCCGTTTTTACAGTAGGCCAGCTATCGATTAACACGTTTAGCTCCTCTTCCAGTTCAGTAAGGATCCAGTCAACGGTTGCTAATGAAATAAAATGGCATTTCCTTCCTACATTCCCCAATTAAAGGTGATTCATCATGTCAAATTCATGCATTCGGCATTTCATGTGTATTTCATAGCCGCAGACAGCATATATTTACCTATGTACTTACCTTGTGGTCAATTCCAATTGAAATTCTAATCACCACTATTAAGGCCTATACATACAGTCAAGCCCGGAATTATTCATACCCCTGGCAATTTTGACTTAAAGTTACTTTTATTCAACCAGAAAGTTTTTTCTCGATTGTAAATGACACAGGCGTCAACTAGTAGATAATAAGACGATGTACAAGAGGCATCATTGTGGAAAGAAATATTTCTCAGCTTTTTTTACATTTGAACAAAAAGTGGCATGTCCAAAATTATTCATACCTGTTGCAAACCATCATAGTCCATGGGAAAATCTAAAGTTCTATACCATTCCAAATAGACCAAGCTGTTCTAAAGCATCCCATTTCCCTGATTCATTGGGAATAGCTGTTTTAATCAACTCAACAGGTAAAAAACAGCAGCTCTCTGCAGTTGGCTTGTGGACAGTCATGGCCAAGACAAAGGAGCTCTCTGAGGACCTGCGGCTGCGCATTGCGGCTGCGCATCGTGGCTGCGCATCGTGGCTGCTCACAAGTCAGGAAGGGGCTATAAGGCCATATCTAAATGTTTTCAAGTTCCAGTGGCTACAGTGAAAAGCATTATTTAAAAATACAAGACGTTCCACACTGTGGAAAATCTCAGAGGACGTGGTCGGAAGCCAAAAGTGACACCTGTGCTGGCCAGGAGGATAGTGAGAGAGGTGAAAAGGAATCCAAGGATCACCACCAAGGCCATCCTGGTGAATCTGGGCTCTGCTGGTGGCAACGTCTCAAGGCAGACAGTCCAACGGACACTGCACAATGCTGGGTTCCACGGACGCAGACCAAGGAGGACATCACTTCTCCAGATAAGGCACACAAAAGCCCGCTTGGCCTTTGTAAATGCTCATCTGGGCAAAGAAGAAGACTTCTGGTCTTCTGTGTTATGGTCAGATGAAACAAAAATTGAATTGTTTGGCCACAATGATGTATCCTTCATTTGGCATAAAAAAGGAGAAGCTTTCAACCCTAAGAACACCATCCCCACTGTCAAACATGGTGGTGGGAACCTAATGCTTTGGGGGTGTTTTTCAGCCAATGAACCAGGGAACCTAATCGCAGTAAACGGCACCATGAAAAAAGAGCAATACATCAAGATTCTCAACAACAACATTAGGCAGTCTGCAAAGAAACTTGGCTCCACTGGACATTTCAGCATGACAACGACCCATAACACACAGCAAAAGTGGTGAAGAAATGGTTAGCGGACAAAAACTGTGGCGGGAACTTAAGATCGGGGTGATGGCAAGGAGACCCTCCAACCTGAAAGAGTTGGAGCTCATCGCTTAAGATGAATGGGTAAAAATACCAGTGGAGACATGCAAAAAGTCGGTCAACAATTATAGGACGAGTTTGATTGCTGTAATAGCCGATAAAGGCTTTTCTATTGATTATTGAGAAGGGTATGAATAATTTTGGACATGCCACTTTTTGTTCAAATATAAATAAAAGCAGAGACATATTTATTTCCACAATGATGCCTCTTGTACATCGTCTTATTATCTACTGAGAGACGCCTGTGTCATTTACAATCAAGAAGAAACTTGCTGGTTGAATAAAAGTAACTTTAAGTCAAAATTTGCCAGGGGTATGAATAATTCCGGGCTTGACTGTGTATATATATATATACCGCACCTTACGTGATTAATTGGTTCCGAGAGCCCCATCGTACACCGATTTTTGACATAGCCCGAAAATAATGCCTTAAAAATGCCTTAGAAGGACTAATGAATAGAAGTAATCATTTCGATTTCCAAAGTCAATGTTCACCACAAAAACAAAATTACTGTAATAAAAGTGATTACATTAAATATTTCGCAGTAAAATAAATGCCGTAATTTACTTAGGTTTCGTCAAGCCCCTCCAGTCGTCTGCTATCGTGTATATCAGCAGCGTAAATGGAACATGTCAATTTAAGTAACTTCTGCTCATTATTAACTTAAAATCATCTAATTCTTATAAGCAAAAGTGAAATCACTTGAGTATGAGGAACTTTTAGAGAGTCGTAATTTTTGTCTTTCTTTTCGTTCTTTTGAAGTAATATGTATGAGTAATATATAATATTTCAAGTACACTTTGTGTGAAATTTATTACTACAGAGAAACAACATTGAGTTGAGTTTGAATTATGCAGAAATGAGGTATACCAGAGTACTACTATTATATATATATATATATATATATATGCATTAAAAAAAAGCAAAGAGTTCTCTTAAAAAGAATTTCCACATCTCTGGGAGCCTGCAAAGATGTTTCTTGCTACAGCATCTCAGTACGACACGGTGATCAATTGCGTCTCGTTAATGAAGTGAGGTTCTGGCAGGCGAAGTCCTATTGCTTTATCCAGGGCTGGAATAGAGGTGATTGTCTGACTTTTAATGCAGCAAACAATGGATGGATAGAAAATGAGTTATTGTTGGCTATCTATTTACTGCCACTTCCCTTGCATAGAGAGCTGTCAAACAAGCAAAAGATGGGACAGGAGAACTGCAGGGGTGAGCTGGAGGGCACTTAACGTCGGTTTTAAGTTTTACAGATGGGATCAAGACCTCACATGTAGACAGGAGAAGTTAGCTCTATGTGGAGAGATATGACGTTAGCATTTAGCATTCGGTGATTATGGGCGAAGCTTTATCAGCGTTTCTATGGAACACAATTGGCTCAATTTTCCCTCATTTATCTATCTGAAGCCTACATGGAAATCCACACTGAATTTAATTGGTTTGAAAGCAGGCAGCCCATTAATAGTAAGGATATATTTCACAAGGAAAACAAGACAAACACCCAGGAGACCCCTGACCAGATTAATTATTTCTGAGAAAACACTTCCCCTTAATAGCAATGCCCATGTGTTTAATTCTTTTTCAGGGGGCTGTAACAGAGATTTTGTTTGATTGCGATACATTTTTAAGGCTCTAGACAGTAATTTGGAGATGGATAAATCCTTTTGTCACTGTGATGGATATTACTCGGAGCGATAAAGGTAGGGTGCTCCTTGCCGCCCATTATCAATCTTGGTTTATTTCAGAAGGAAAGGCTTTTTCACTCTGCCTAATGTCCTGTGACCAGAATCGCAAAGAAGTGTGGAGTTCTGGGCCACAATATAAAATCCATTTAGAAAGGCACTTTGACTAATTTTATATATTAGCCTGGTGAGCTCCAGGAGGACAAATGCCAGTCTCAAGCACATCACCCGTATCAGGAACCTTTAATTCCACATAAAAAGTGGCTTACATATGATCCAGTGCCGAATAATAATAAAAAATAAATGAAGGCCTGTTTCTATCTAAACGTTCATAAGTGTGAAAAAATCTGTGACAATCCCATTGAACTTGCTCAGAATTATTTGCATCCTCCAGCTCAAGGAGGATTATTTTCATTTTAGCATGTCAGCTCATTTATAATTGACACGACAAACATGGTTAATACTGATAAGCAATAAAGAATATGCTGTGAGCAGGGATGAGTTTCCCAAAAGCGCTAAGTTGTTCATTATCTAACACTTGATTGATCGTTAATTAACGAGCCTTTCCCAAAACCTTTCGTAGCCAATTAGTTCAGTATTTCACTCGTAGATTTATGAGAGATCCGACCCACTCGTTATTTTCTAAGTAGTTCGTTGTTTGAACTTTTGCCTGCTGTCCTGTCACAGAGACATAGAGATCGGCCAAAATACATCACAAAAACACACTGTTGGTCTTCTTTGGCCAACGTAATAATAATGCCAATGATATAATTAGCGGTAAAAATTAATAACATGTACAGTTAAATGACAAATATAAAACTAGCAAACGGTGCTCGTTGTTGTAACTCCTGCACGCATTTTCAGGTCATAACAGGGTTGCGCACCATTCAGAATTGACTTGAGAATGACCATGAACATGAAATGCAATTCATAAAATTGGTTGAAAAAACGTTGCAGAATAGCAATTTCGAATATAGTAGAATATATAGAATATAATATAATTTGAATATATGGAAGTAGAATTAAAATGGGAGTCATTTCACATACATTCACATACATAGTTTAAGTACAGCTGTAACAATACAGCTTAATATTTTAAATAGATTACACAGCACGTTAACATAAACAGCACACACTCCCCCCCCCCTCCCCCCCCCCCCCCCCCCCCCCCCCCCCCCACCACCCCCCCTACCACAAAGCAAAC